>CAUJRU010003505.1:0-42769 GCA_963277665.1 Viscum album
GAATGAAATCTTTTTTTATATCATCTAGGATATTATATTCAGAGGTAGTGAGGGGCCAGAACATTATGGGGAGGTTTTTTTGGTTTAATCAATTTATATGTCAATTTTGGCCTCCTATTTTCAGACTTAAATGACAACATCAAGTCATACAACAAACTATGGTTCTAATGGTTACTTGTTGATGGTAGTGGACAGCTGTTGGAAGTTTATGGGGAACCATATGAAGTTGACCCCAATGTTTCAAGCACCTCTCTATACATGGGCATCAGTGTTTTGAACACCTATCTAGATAGTGTTTTCTCATTTAGGGTAGGATTTCCTTGTCCATGGAGATATCTTCATTGAGAGCTTGACCATGGCGGATGTTAGGAGTAGTGTCATTGTGATCCATCTACACACTATTGTAAGAAGGGATATTATAGTAATGAACATATTATACTTTATTGGAAAAGTTGATGGACCCTTTTGGTGTTGATAATGTGTATTGAATGATTTCAAGGAAACTAGAATTAAGTAGATTAGGAATATAGACCACGATATATGTCATGGTCAGAATATGCAAACCTACCTTTTTGAATTTTGTATGGATATATGACTATTGTATGATGGTTTCCAAAACATTAATATAACTGTCTAGTGCAATGAGAATATGCACCCTCTACTGAGAATCTATTAGAATATTAAAATAAGTTTTATCATTATTGGCGGGAATATGAGTCTGTCCTGAGGCATGTTCCATTCTAACTTGGTGAACCTCAGTCATGATAAGAGTATGAGACCAATCATGAGCCATTGGATATGTCACTGGCATTTCTTGGAAGGAATATGAGCCTTTCCTAAGGCATGTGCTACTCCAACCTGGTGAGCCCCAGTTGGAACAGGAAAATTAGTCTAGCCCGAATATGCATTCCTCATCAGAATATGCCAATAGACCTCTATAATTGGAGAAGGTATTTGTGCATCCACCTATATCGCCTCAGAATGATTATAGTGCAGTTGTTCAATGGAGAAATTAGGATTATGCATCTAGATTATATGATCAACTATAATATGCCATGAAGATTCACTGACAGGAATAAGACCACATCCTGAGGCTTTTGTTAATCTCACGTAGTTAACCCTAGAAAGAATGAGGATATATTACCAATATTGAGACTTTGGAGTATGCCACTAGACTTCTTAGACAATAATATGAATTTATCCTAAGGCTTTTTCCCCTCTCACATGGTGATCCCCAGTTAGAACGGAGATATGAGCCTAATCCTAGGCCTTTGTAATATATTGTCGGAATTTTTTGACAGGCATGTTCCCCTTTCCTAAGGCATGCTCCACTCTCACCTGGTGATACTTGGTTAGATTGTGAGTATTATCCATGTCTAATTACACTTACTTCATCAAAATATACAAAAAAAATACTCCTAGATGAGAGAAATAATGTGTTCTTTATCAGATACAACCACTTGTTTGCTATGATTTGAGTGTTGAGTTGACCTAGATATAGGGAAAGACATAAGTGTTTGTATCTTTATATACAATAGTTCCTGAATATTTTGGTAGAGTTTTTTATCCATTGAAAAAAAAATCCATTTTAGGAAAGTGTGAGTGGGTATATAAGATGGAACATTTTCCATCACCATTATACATTAGTAGATAACTTCGATTAAAGCATGGATATACACCCACTTTTGTTCTCCTTGTTCCATTAGAATATGTTGATGGGCTTCATGCATATGGGTAAGGGTATGCACCATGCCCTTGACTGTTGTAGGAATATTCCCATAAACGTTTTCAAAGTGAGTAGGAATATGAGCATGCTTGCTGGTTCCTTCCAGAATATGTAGACATGCTCCCTCAATAGGAGTGAGGATATGATCACTCTCCTGGGTATCCAAAACATTCCACCTCTAATGAGTCTTCCTTATTTCCTTTTCATGGACATAAGAGGTGGAAGTGTGTTGGGTGGTACCCTCATCAGGCGATGGGTGGGTACCAGTGGGGTGGTGTTGGCGACGACGGTTGACAGGTGCCCTCCTCAAGGGCACCTGAACTAAAAGGGATTTATATTTTACATTATGATCCACCTTCATTAGAGAATGAAGTTGGCAGTTTTCATGCTTTGAGGATAATCTCTTAAAATAGTTGGTTGTAGAGACAAGGGATACTAACTTAGTAGTAGTCTTCCCAGGGTGATGCTTACTTATTAGTTTTCATGCTTGTAGAACCTCATGGGAAGCTTACATGGTTAGGATTGTACTGCATTGATGGTACCCCCAAACCATCGTGTTTTCCACCTGACATTGGGTTCTCAATACGATAATATCTCTTTGTGACTCATTGGGGTTGTAGTCATAGGCCATATACAAGAGAAATCACTAGATGATGAATACATTATCTTAAATTGGGATGCTAAGAGTAGTATCTTTAGTTGTGTAGAAGAAAAATAAAAAGGTTACCAATTGGTGCAATATTTTAGGCATAATTTTCTCAATCGAATATGCATGGTTAACATAATTGTTCTTTTATTCTAGATATGGAAATTCTAGTCACTTGGACGTGTCAAATTAAGGATGGGATTATTTCATGAGGACCCCATTTACATAGGATCATCTCTAAGATCATGAAAATATTACTTATTTCTTGAATATGGTATGGAAAAAAGTGTCCTACAACATTCTTATTCTATCATTTGAGAGATTCACATCGGGTTCCCCATTTTTTCATATAGTGTGAAAAAAATATAGACCAATGGATAATAACTGGTCATTTATTATTTTAGAGATTCATATTAGGTCTACCATTTTTGTTTATGTACAGTGTGAAAAAAAATGTCCCAATAGATAATAACTTATCAATTGTTTTTTTAGACATTCACATCGGTTTCACCATTTTTTTATTGTATGAAAATTAAATGGAACAATGGATAATAACTGATAATTTTTATTTCAAGATTCATGTCGGGTTCACGATTTTGGCTTTGTCAGGATTTGGGAGCACCATGATTAGGAACCCTCATCGAAGTAGGTTTGGTTGGACCTAATGTTTTATTGGGGGGTGTTGGTCATAATCATGAACATCAGGTCATTGTTTTTTCGCTTACTGCAAAATACCAATGGTTCCCCCATCAGTATTTAGGTATAGACCTACATTCCAAAGGCCAGTGGTCATCTTTGTTTTCTTTTCCAATGACTCTTATAGACTCTCATTAGTCAATAGGATGGTAGGTCAGTCTTATCACACCCTTTTGGGGGGTAATTATTGCCTACTCTAGGACTCTCTTATAGATTTAGGATATATTAATGAATCTCTTCTTAATCATGATATGGAACTAGTTACCCTAAAAAATGATTGTGGGTTAGTAATATTTCATGTTCAAAAGATTGGGATCCATTTAGTGAATCCATCGGTATGTATCTATAGTTGTTGATCCATTTCTTAGTAATGAGAAGGTGTTTCTGTGATGAAGTTGTATAAACAGGATCTTCGAAATGTGCGTCCTCAAAAATGGCATTTAATATTCTAAGGAGGGGATTGATAAATTATGAGGCACTACATATACTAGTTATGAAAATAATAAAAACCCATGCAGTTCATTAAACCCATGTAGTTTAACTTCAGGGACATAGGACTTATATTTCTATTCCAAGACAAAAGGAATTCATGATAGAGACCATGAGAGATGTCATATACATCTCGATTATGGTGAGAATAAAAGTCATCATAGTTATTTTATGCCTACAGGATTGACCCAAGGTAGATTTCCCCATATTGGGGAGGTTTTCATCATTCCATTCATTAGGGATTAGATACTGATATTTCTCTGGTAGGAGGAGATTCATGATGTGAATGATATGATTATTGCATCTCCCTAAGCCCATGTGAGCTATGCACGGTGTGAGAAATAAGGTATAACATGTAATTAATATCACTACATATGGGTGTGGTACATATGTACTAGTTCATCCCTTTATAGGTTAATATAGAGATTGTGCCTTGGGGTAGTATATTACATATCTTGATTATGGTAGTAATCAGGGTCATCATAGTTCTGTATATTTCCCATTCTGGTGATGGATGAGGTAGAGTAATAATCCCATGTTAATGATTAGTTCCTGATGGTTGAAATGGAATTAACATAATTGTTACATCAAAATGGATATTTATTTGAGCTCGGTACTAAGGGAGACATCCTACAAAACCTAGTTATTATATGAATCATAAATCTCAAAGTATAATCCCACCCATGGGATTAGTCCCAAGGTAGATGTCCTTGTACTGTGGAGAATCTTTCAAACCACTCATTTGGTATTTTGTAATTACTTTACCCTAGATGTTGGAGACTCGTGATATGAAAGATCTAACCATTGAAACTTCCTAATAACACATGATCTATGCTCGGTGTGAGAATCATGGGATTGAAAATGATTAATGTCATTGGTTCGTGGGTGAGGGACTTACATATTTGGACAGCCCTTGAGATTTTTGGCATGAAAATATTTCCTTAGAAATGTGTCCTACATATCCTAATTATTTCCAGAATCAAAGTTCTCGTAGTTCATTATTATCGAGGCTTACACAATGAGGTTTCCCTATTGATTTGATCTACATTCTCACGTAACCTGTAATGATTTCCTAGTCATCCTTATATGTATCTTAGTTTCTTCCTTGAATATCTGATGACAACAAAATGATCCATGTGGTCTTTCTAAAGGACTTCATGTAACCCAGGTGGCATATTTGAAGGTTGTTTCATGATAAAGGTTGACTTGTCCAGAGGACATCACAAGACCCGGATGGTTTGTAAAAGAAGTCATCACTTACCTAGATGGATTGTCTAGATGGTATCGCATGATACATCTGAATTGCCCTGGTTTCATTGATAAGATTTGGATGACACATGTAGAGGGTGTCCTAAGAGCCAATATGAAATGTCTCAGAGGGTGATGCATTTCTTTCCGAACACTCCTATAAGGTATTGTGAGACTTGGATAACATGTCTAGAGGGTGTTGCGAGTCTAAGATGATTTTCTGAGAGGTTATAATGATATCTAATTGACATTCACATATTCTACTGTGAGACTCATCTAACGAGAGTGGGTTACATTATAGGAGTCAGGTGATGTATTTGAAGGACATCACAAGGCTTGGGCGATGATCCCAAAGGTCTTCATGAGACTAAAGTGGCATGCCCAGGGGGATTGATTTAGTTTCTTTGACATGTCCGAAAGAACTTTCATGACCAGAATAACATGTTAAAGGAACACCGTGATATATGTATGAAATTTCATATATTTTTTGTGTGTCTTGGAAGATTTACGCAAAGTTCATGAGGGTCAATAAACATGTTTTTCACTTAATTATTCCACCTTTTATATTTTTTATAGCCCATATATTGTGAATTCTTTATATTTATTCAATGTCAGTTTGTTTTGAGTATCTGATGATCTAGAATATATGTGGGATGTTCTTCATGAATCTTTTAAAATGTCCTTCAAGTGATCTATGAGTGACCACGTAGAGTTATTTTTAACATCGTGCATGATCACTCCAGCCTTTTCCTAGTATATTACCTTACAAAAAAATTTTGGACATGATATCATCCACTCCATGAAATATGCTCTGGTGCTTGGGTGTACCGATTCACCTGGATACAAAAAAATTCCAACCAATTTATTTAAGTCTATTGTGGGGTATTTATAGGCTTCTTCACCAAGATTGTTCACCATTTTATGGGTCATATATTTTGTGAATCCAGACTGGAGTCAGCGAAGCATTATGGTACCATGTGTCTTCACAAGCCTCTGTCGAGGACCACTTCCAAGGCTGTCGCTTGATTTTCTGTGATCATGATTCCCTCCCACAAATACCGACTTTATTAGATTATTTCTCATCAAGTAATACTTTTTTTTAATTATGTGGATATGCTGAAGGACTTACATATTGACATATTGACATTTCCAACAACTTTTGAGAGATCAGTGTTCCTGTTGAAAGGAGTTCAGGAGATGCTCTATTCCTTTCTTGGAACAGTTCACATGGAAAGTATGTGTTATCTAGGGGTCTTCTCAATATCAAGACGGATTTTCTAAAAGCCTCTTGGAATTGTGTTGCTGACTTCATTAGTATGTTTCAAGCATTTTACAACTACGAGTGGATTATTCCTCCCTTCCTTTTATTTCTTTTGTTTTATTTTACAATGGTTGGGGTGTCTTTTGAATTTACATGAGTAACATCAACGTAAATTAAAGTACCTCTTGAATATGGATCACATAACCAATATAAGTCTAGTGGATTTTTTTTTAGAATTTTGTGTACAAATCCATATGTTTTTTCCACATAGATCAAAAGAGGGAGTACGAGGTTGCCTAAAAATTCCCAAGGCCTTTCATGTGATGAGTCTGACAAGTCAAAGGGGTTAGGTGGGATGAGTTGGGTGCATCTATAGGGACATGTGGTGTATTTTGGATCAGAAGGGGTGCATAAAATGATATTTAGTGACCGTGAGTGGTCTCTTCATCCTTCCTTTTATTTCCTTTGTTTGTATTTTACAAAGGCTTGGGGGTATCGTGAGTTTTCTTGTATATCATCACGGAAATTTACCATTCCCATCAGTGATGCACCACATGATCTTTATATTAGAGGCCTCCCACTTTTGGATATTTTATTCCCATTTTGAAACGATTTTCAGATGGGATGTCAGGTTCTCATCGCTGAAAACTCATGTGTCCGGGGGGAGCATATTTGATTGTCTCCGTATGTCCATCGGGTGATTGAGGAACCTTTATGAGAGAAGAAGGATTTGTTAAGAGGGGATTAATGTGAATTTTTGTAGGATATATGATGCACTTGTTTCCTTTGTATTACCTTATAATGGTTACATTATTTAAATCCTCTTGGAGTATTACGTGACCTGTGAGCTTTGTCCATCTTCTCCTTCTTTTTCTTTTGTGGGGAAAATAATACCATTATTCATGTATTCCTTTGTTATTTTTTTTGATTATCATTTAAATAGAATCAACAGAGTGAACTCAAATTCTCCATAAGAGTTACAAACAATAGAATATATTATAAATCAATAAGGCACAATCAATGGTAAAGATAAATAACTAAAAACACGTTCTATTTAATCTATAACTTGAGAATGAAATTCAACCATGGATAACATTAATACAATAATCTTAGGGATAATAATGATTGAATTCTCAATAGGGGAGATTCTTAATATTGAATATAATAATTTATGACATAATGATATATATACCATCAAATCCTTTTTCTATGAAAATTTAATTTATTGGTAGGTACACACTTGAAAACAATTTAATTCAAGCTTACTAGTTAGTCTCACGATACCTATCGATGCATCAAGGGGGTATATAATTACAATCTCAAGACTAAACTGCACTCTCAATGCATCCCTCATACATTTTATTAATAATTTAATTCAAAAATTATATTCCTTATCCATAAATATCTATATTGAGAAAACAATACATATTAATATAGTTTTCCTCAATCAATTGAATGACCATCATTATAAAACATGATTTTAAGAAATTATGTACAATTTTAGAAATTATAATATCCATGATAAAAAATTTGGATATTTAAGTGAAATTTAATTCCCAATAATAACAATAATATAAATGTTTCAAGGGAAATTTAATGACTTAAATTAAATCAAGAGATGAGAGATGGCTATGAAAAAGTTGATTTTTCAATAAAGTAAATTCTTTTAATGAATTTAAATGAACCATGTAAGAAATTGATAAATAATTTCCATTGAAAAATAATTTAAATCTTATAAAATATTATAAATGGTGTAAAATGGTTATTGAGGTCTTCCAGTCTTTTAGCGATGTATGAATTAAAAATAAGATGTTCTTTTTTGGACTTTTTACAAAAACATTGAAAATGGAAATTTTGGGGAAAATTAAGATTATTACTTTCAAATAATTTTAAAAACACTATTATAACATCGAATTTCATTAATGATTTATTTTAGTAATAAAAATAATTTTTAAAAATAATTTTGAAAAATATGGACATGGATGAAAAATATGCCCAATCAAAAAGATAAATAAGATAAGATTTTCTTTCAAAACCCCCTCTAGAAAATTTATCTTTAGTAGAATAATTAATCATAATTAATAAATATATATTCATTTAAATTACCTAAAAGGGTCACCGTATACTCAATATAAAATTAAATATGTGAATGATACAAAATATGTATCAATGGGGTAAAAATTGACATGAAATCCCGTACCACAGTTCTGACACATCACATACATTATTCATAATCCTAAATAATAAACATATGTTAATTATTTACTTTATTAATAACCTTTTTAATTATTTTATTACTTTAATTTTAATTATTACAATGTAATATTTATTTAATTAGTCAATTTATTTCATGTCAGATGTTTTGGTGATATTCGGTTCATATGCCCAAAATAACATTGGAATGTAATCTATGGTAAAGGAAAACAATGTTTCATCATGTATAAAATAATAATAATGAAATCATTATTTTTATTATACATAAATTTTATTTTAAAACCAACTATGAATTATGGTTATGTAAAATTAACTATGTCATAATCATGGAGAAGGTAGGCCACATGTACACAGAAGTAACATTTCCATCTTTCAATGGTCATGATATAAATAAGGTATGTATTATTATATATTTAAATAATGATAATTATATAAAAAATATTAAATTATATCATTAAAAAAATTTATATATATCTTCCTTGTGATTTGGTGATGTAAAATGAATCACATCTCTTCGTGGAGGTGGTAGTCTACCCATACGCACACAAAAATATCACTTTAAATGCATTCCAAGGTAAGAAAATATTTTATATATAAATTTAATATAAAGATAAATTTGTCATTAATATCATATATATGCATTAAATGAATCATTTTAACTATTCATGATAAGCATTGATGGTAATAGAACTAACCGGTTCACGAGGTTGTAGTCTATCGTACACATAAATGATGGTTTTTTACCATTGGATGGAATAGGGGATGAATATAAGGTAATAAAAAAATATAAAAACATATTAATATATGTAATACACTTTTTTATTATTTTATATTGTTTGAAAAAAATATTAATTAGGTGGTAGTATAAATAGAATAGAAACTCGCGGTTAAGAATTATTACTCTTCTTCGAACAAGCTCTTTAGTTTTAAATTGAATTCCTTCCTAGGTGGATTTCATAATCAAATAAAAAAATATAGTACATTAATATGGATATAAGGAAGGT
The DNA here is from genome assembly GCA_963277665.1 of Viscum album. NCBI lineage: Eukaryota > Viridiplantae > Streptophyta > Magnoliopsida > Santalales > Viscaceae > Viscum > Viscum album. The sequence goes on from CAUJRU010003505.1 coordinate 9,285, forward strand.
ATTTTGGTAGTTATTTGTAGATAAAAAATCTCTTTTAGTGTTTAAAGGAGAGGAGAGGGTTGTCCCTTTATAAGTAAGGAAGAAAAAATGCTTGGAATGTTTTAAAAATATGGAAATATAATAAGATCCTACACAATGAAAATGGAACCAAAAATGGATCATTGTTTACAAATTAGATGATATAAGGTGTTAATATGGCCATAAAATTTAAATTAGGAATGTTTTTATGTCATTTTATACCTTATATATTTAGTTTAACCCTCAAGTAAACCTCTTTTAAATTTAACCCTAGTAAAATATTTTTACTAATTTTACTATTCATTATGATAAAAAATTATGATTACCTTATTAAAAATTATTAATTATTTTGATTCAAAAAATGGAATCCATTTTATGAAATCCAATTCATATAAGTGTCATATTTTAATATACAATTAATCCTGAAAAATGCGGTCTAAATAGTTTTTCAAAAAAATGTATTTTTAAGTACGAAAATGTTTTTATATAAAATTCACATATAAAATTAATTTACAATACCATATTTATATTATAAATAATAAAATTGAACTAATTATTATTTCAAATAATTTTAAAACAAAATTTAGATATTTAAATTCCAAAAACAAAAATATAGTTTTCAATAAAAAAAGTAATTTTTCACAATTCATTAAAAAATAAAACATTTAATAAAAAAAATAAAATTAACCCAAGATAATTTCCCTATAATCATTTCTAAAATTAATTTAAATTTATCAAATAAATTTTCTAAAGGTAAAAAAATATTATGTTATTTTCTCAAAAATACAATAATATTTTTTTAAGAAAACGTATTTGTAAAAAAAATGGATTTAATAAAAATTGAATATTTATTTCCTAATCATTAATAAATAACTTTTTATTGAGTTTAAAGTTAATATATATTTATAATGTGGTTATTCTGATTCATACCTTCCAATTCAATAGCTAGGTTATGAGAGACATATTTAAATAATAATATTTTATGGTTTGTTTAAGCTCAATATCGTGTTTTCTATACGCTATCAAAAATAGTATTCTTTTAAAATATATGTATATTAAAAGGTAAATATAGATAAAATTGTATTCTATATATTTAAATTTATAAGTAATTATCATTCTCAACACAAAATTAATCTGATGTTTTTATAGTTACTTAGGGGTAATGTTTATTTTTTCAGGGTTATGGAATAGTTACCTCATGTTTACAATGTATTCATACAGGTAAAATAAAAATTAATTCACCATGTATTGGTAACTTTATGTTACCATACTAAATGTACCAGCTACCCCAGACCTCCCTCTTGCATAAGGGTAGTGTTTTTGTCTAATACATTAAAAGTCTCCCATAATTCGATCTGAAACATGTTGTTAATGAAAATTAAGGAAATGGAAATTGAAATTGGTAGTTTTTATATATGCTAGGAGATTTTAAAAAATATCTTGGTCTTTGGTTAATATTTTTAATGTTAAATTCATCCTATAATTAATTTTAATGTAAAATAAATTTGATATGAAATTAAATGGGATGATATCACTGGGTTTTATGGGAGATTTATCAGAACAAATTGTATTTAATAAAACCTATAGAATCTTCCCTACTTTATTTGAGTGCCATGTTACTATCAAGATATGGTGATCAAGACTTAACTATTTAGTTTCTATATTACTTATAATTTTTTGGATCTCTTCCTAAGTTTCAAGGCCATCACAAATCATGTTCTCTCTCCTGTTCATGAAAATCTGGTTGTGTGAAGCCATTTTCGATTTAGGGGTTATTTTTTATTTTCTTTTGATTTTTACAAAGTGTGTTTGAATCATGATTTATATTCCAATGGTTATCTAAGACTCCTTTCATTTGAGCCCGAACGTTGGAGGTGAATAAAGTAATTTGGACTTCTTGATTGAGCCCAGCAATTCAATCTTCATGGATGGTCCAATTTCTTCATAGATTCTGTGGGCCATCTTGTGTGGTATACATGACCCTTAAAATGGTATAATTGGCCAATTATTCCTTATAATGAAATGTTTGAATTTGAGTACGTAACCCTAAAAAACAATAATCATGCAATTTGGATAATTAGGGTCATAGTTATTATTAAAACTTTAAATAGACATGAATCCAAATGAATTCAATTAGTTATCTACAATTATATTTAATATTTAAACATTAATATTTAACACAAATTATGAAAATTTCATATAAAATCTCTAAAGGTATTATATAATAAATTATGAAAATATTAATAACATTAACTCCTCTACACTTATTCTTATGCATTTCCTCATGTGAAATAAATATAAAAACATAAAAAAATCATTTTTACTCACCAACAAATATTAAAATTTTGTTTTCCCTAATCAAGGGTGGTTTGGACAATTTCACTCAACCCTATTGAATTCCACTAAAAGTTTTTACAGAAATAATGCTCCAAAAACATTCATTTTCTCATGCTCAAATTTTGAAATGGAAAATGGTGTTACAAAAAACCTACTCCGTTCAATATAATAAAATTAATTTATTGAGCATCACTCATTCACCAACCAAAAGTGAAAATTTTAGAGTTTATAAGAGCTCTCAGCTTCCACTCCCTATCCTAAAGTGTTGGAAAATCAAGAGGTCTTTTTAAAGGGTTTTTATGTGGCTAGGGGATGGTAGGAATTAAGTATTCAAAAGAGTAGAGAGGGGTAAAACACCAACATGGAAAAAAATGAAAAATATTTTTGTAATAAAGCCTGGAGAGAAATAGAAACACATATTTACAAGGGAATAATTGTGGGAATCAAGACACAAAAGTGGAAAAAAAATTAAGGGAATAAGAATATGAATTATTTACCAACCACAAAAGCTCTCTCTATGACATAAGTGTTCATTTTTTTCTTTTTTTTCTATTTTTTGAAAGTTAAACTTGAAACCGATATCACACTCATCTCCCAACCCTAGTTTTATCTCCTCGCGATACTAATTATAATAGTTATAACAAGATCAAAGTTTGAGGAAGAGTGATGTCTGACCCACCCAAGACACAAACCATTCTTATTTTCATTTTTTTTGTTTTGATTTTTTTAGCACTTTTCAATATCATTTGTAAAAGATAAACATATATACATTCCAAAATACCACTAAAGAACAACCTATCCTCCACGCTTAAATATATTCATGCCCTCAAGAATATGATAATATGTTGAAAATTAACAAAAGTGTTCCCAAAATAAAATCCATTCCCCCCACACTTAAATTTCAAAAAATTCTGCAATGAGAATCCATGTTGATATTAGGTGGGATATGGTATTGGTCTTGTAATGTTGCTAACAAAGAAAAGGTTTTCATAGGATTTAAGGGACTTCAAAATGAGGATTAATTTATGGTTAATGGGAGGCTACTTGGTTATTATAATTCTCTTGGGGTTCAGAAAATACTTCTATCATATTAATGCACAATAAATTAGGAAATTCAGCTCAAAGGTCTAAAAACACAAGACTCATAAATGGGGGGGAACACATTTTCAAAATATGTCCATATGTGTCCTTGGTATGAAATCTAATTTTATTCCTCACGATTGGGGAAGAATCATTTTCCAAATCTAAAACTGAGCATTTAAAATTTATTGGTTTTGACACAATATTATTTATCCAAAGTCATGATGAAAAAACAAAATTTTTTAGATGAAAACATGCCTTTTTGACTTCCCCAAATGGTAGGAAAAATGTTAAAACTGGATGGTGAGTAAGTATGACACTTTTAGTTTTTGTTTACATTTTTTATTTTTTTTATTTTTTAGTGTTTTTAAAATACACACCCACATAAAAGAGAAAAAGAAAAAGAAAGAAAAATCTTGAAGATGAAATTAGTAAAAAATGAAAATGATATGAAGAAGAATAAAATGAGAGATAGAGGGAAGGAGTAAGAATAGTTAAAGAGAAAGAGGTGTCCCCTAGTTTGGATTTTGTGGGTCATCGTCTCCATCCAGTAGTGGGTCAATAGTAGGATTTGGGGATTCAATGGAAGTTGATGTGGTCCTTGAGATGTGTGTCCTCTCATGGTGATTCTTTAACTGATGTCCATTAACTATGAATGTCCTTTTTGAATAGAGGTCTTTGAATTTCACTCCACCAAATGGGTAAATATTTGTAATAACAAAAGGACCTTTACAACAAGAATTAATCTTACCTGGGTGATGTTGAAATCAAGAATTTATAAGTATTACCTTTTCAACTTCAAGAAATAACATTCTAAGTATGTGTTTGTCATGGAGAGCCTTATCCTTTTCTTTTTATAGATTGGAACTCTCATAAGAATCAAGTCGAAGCTCCACTAGTTTATCCAATTGAAAAAATCTTTCTTCACTAGATTTTTCAAAATAAAAATTACAATTTTTCACATCCAAAAAAGACTTATGTTGTTTTTAAACTAGTAAAAGGCATGATTTTCCAAAAAACTATCCTAGAAGGAGACATCCCAATAGGCATTTTTTAGGAAGTCTGATAAGCCCAAAGTGCTTCACCAGGTCTTTCAGGCCAGTCTTTTCTGGTGGGTTTTACAATTCTCTTAATAACTATTTTCACTTATCTATTATAAATTTCAGCCATTGCATTTGTGTGAGGGTGATATGGAGTTGATGTTTTATATTCAACCCCATTCATTTTCAAAAGATATTCCATGGTTCTATTACAAAAATGTTTTCCTAAGTCACTTATCAAGGCACGTGGTGTGCCAAATTAGGGTAAGATGTGTGTCTTTAGTAACTCACTAACAGTATGTGAATCATACTTTCTAGTGGGTTTGGCCTCTACCCACCCAGAAATATAATCAACTGAAATAAGAATGAAAGATAATCCATTAGAAGGTGGAATGGTCCCATGAAATCGATTACCCAAACATCGAAGATCTCATAGAAAATTAATGGATTTTGGGGTATTTTATTTCTCTTTGAAATTATAACAAACTTTTGGCTGGTGGTACATGATTGATAGAACTCATGTGAGTCATTGAAGAGTGTAGAATTGAAGAATCTAGAGTCTAAGACCTTCCAGATGGTCCTTTTTGGTCCAAAGTGGCCACCACCAAGCATTGAGTGACATAACTATAAGATGGAAGAATGTTCATTTCATCAACACATTTCTTAATTAACATGTCTGCCCCAGTTTTCCAAAGTTTATTTCCATCCCAAGAATAGTATTTTTAATCACATTTCAACTTCAGTTTTTATTCTTTTGAAAAAATTTTAGGAAAAACACCAGAAACTAAGAAATTTACAATTGGGTTATACCATGGTATTTTTGGAGTGAAAGATGAAAGGTGCTAAGTTGGAAATTCTAGATCAATTATTTCATAATGAGATGAATTAGAAATTCTACTCAAGTGATAAGACATAGAATTTTATTTTACTAGTCTATCATTGATTTCAAGGTCAAACTCTTGGAGAATTAGGATTCATCTTATTACCCTTGGTTTGGAATCACTTTTCTTAAGTAAGAATTTTATAGTAGAATGGTTTGTAAAGATGATGATTTTGTCACCTAAGAGATAGGGCCAAAATTTATCTGAGGAAAAAAACCACTGCTAAAACATCTTTTTCATCACAGTGTAGTGAGATTGAGTTTCATCCAATGTTTTTGAGGAATAATAGATGACATGGGGAATTGTTTCTCTTCTTTGACCTAGAATAACCCCAACGGATATATTAGAAGCATCACACATCAAATCAAAGGGTAAGGACTAATCTGAGGTTTGGATTATTGAGGAAGTTGTAAGAGCAGTTTTTTGTTCAACAAATTCTCTCTTCAAAACCTCATCGAAATGGAAAGTGACATCATTTTGGAGCAATCGAGTGAGTGGGAGGGAAATCCTTTTAAATTTATAGATGAATCGATGATAGAAGACAGAATGAACAAGGAATGACTAGATGTCTTGAACAAAGGTGGGTTTAGGAAGTGATTGGATCACTTCAATTTTGCAATGATCAACTTCAATTCCTTATTTTGAAACTATGTGCCCTAGAAAAATCCCATTTTCAACCATGAAGTGAATTTTTCAAAATTTAACACAAGGTTTCACTTGACACACATTTGAAGGAAAAGAGAGAGTGAATTCAAGCAAGATTCAAATGACTCACCATAAATGGTAAAGTCATAAATGAAGAACTCCATAAAATATTCAATGAATTTAGAAAAGATAATCATCATACACATCTGGAATGTTGTGGGAGAATTACAAAGGTCTAAAGGTATTATCCTATATTCATATGTTTCAAAGGGGAAAGTGAAAGTAGCCTTTCCTTGGACATAAGGTGCGACTTGGATTTAGAAGTATCTGTTGTATCCATTAACAAATAAATAGTGTGAATTTCTAGAAAATCACTCTAGAATTTGATCACGGAATGGAAGAGGGTAGTGATCTTTTTATGTTTCAACATTCAATTTATTATAGTTGATACACACAAGCTATTTATTCTCCAATCGAGTGGTGACTAACTCCCCATGTTCATTTGTGAAAACAATTATCCCATCCTTCTTAGGTACAACTTAAATTGATCTAACCCATTCACTATCAAAAATTGGGTAGATAATACCATCTTGAATAAGCTTGGTGATCTCTTCCCTAACTACCTCAAGTATGAGTGGATTGAGTCTTCTTTGTGGTTGTTTAATTGGTTTGTATTATTCCTCAAGATGGATGTGATGCATGCCAAAAGCAGGGGTTATTCCTGGTATGTCATCTAGGGTCCAACCTAAGGCCTTTTTGTTTTCCTCTAACACCTGAACAATTTTGGACTCCTCAGTTTGAGTAAGTAAAGTGGAGACAATGACAGAATAAGAGTGATCATGTAAAAGGAATGCATATTTAAGGTGTCCAGGAAGAGGTTTTAGATCAGTCTCATCTTTCATTTGTGGGTTAGACAACTCAAAAATGAAGGATGGTATGTCAGTTGCTTCAGATTCATTTTCATTAATACTATCCAAGGGGGGTCAATGGATATCATATTTGATGTGGGATTCAAGGGAGTTTTCATGTTCCTATATATTAATTGAGTCTATGAATGTAAGTTCCACATCAACTTCGCTATTTATTACTTGGTTAATCTTGGTGCAGATTTCACAAGATTCTATATCATTGGAACATGAAGAACATGATGGAATGGGGTTCAATTGGCTCACAGAAGTGTCCTCAAAATCATGGATTGAGAATGCAAAGTGATCCTCAGAGGGGTATCGCATGGCTTAGAAAATGATAAACTTGAAAAATTGGTCACCAAATTTCATGGATAAGATGCTTGAATGGACATCAATTTTGGTTCTAACTGTCACTAGGAATGGTCTTCCTAGAATTAAGGGAGATCGAGAAGTGGTTATCTCACCTTTCATGATAAGGAAAAATAAATCAGATAGGAATATTAGTTCATTAACATGAATAAGGAAATCCTTGATTATACCCTCGGGACTAGCAGTGTTTCAATTGTCCAATTGAATGACAACACCTGTTGGATGTAAGGGACCAAGATGAAAGTTGATGAATATGGATTTGGGCATGACATTAATTGAGGCTCCTAGGTCTATAAGTGCGTCATCAAAGTTGGAACATCTAATCTTTAATGGAACTGTAAAGGTCCCTATATATTTTCACTTTCTTGGAATAGATTTATGGGTGGAAATATTTTTGAAGGTCCTAAGTTGTCTCTTATTAGTGCACAATTCCTTTAGAAACTAGGCATACTTAGGTATTTGTTTTATGGTATCTAAAAGGGGAATATTGAAATCAACACATCTAAACATGGTAATAATTTCAGGACCAGGTTCAAAGTACTTTTTTGGCTTATAAATGGCTTGAGGAAAAGGAATTGGATTCCTAAAAGGAATGGAAAGAGATGAGGGAATGGATTTAGAATAATTTTCATGTTTACTTTTCTTTTCATTTTCTAGGTCAACATTAAAAGGGGGTGGCGGACTTATCTTGAGGCATAGTAGTTTGTTTCCCTAATCTAAGTTAAATTTCACACACATTTCCCTTGGGGTTGGGTAATGGTTGAGCTGGAAGTTGGGAAGAATTTTATTGTTGTTTCTAGATCTGGTGGGATGCAAGTTGACCAATTGGGGTTTTAATGTTTTTGTGGCTAGAACAAGTGAAGGAGGAAATATCTTCAACTACACATTCTCATGGTTTCATGGAAGAATATTATTGTCCCCGGTTGGGATTACCTTGATTTTGGTACTTGGGAAATAATTTTTTTTTTGGTTTGGGAATTGGGAAGGCTCACTAGGATAGTGGAATCTAGGTGGATGATTGTTTCTTTGAGGTTGATGAACAAAAGGATAAGGTTGATGGAAGTTACCACCACCTTGGCCATATTGGAATTGGTTTAGGTTTTGATGAGGGTGTTGAGGGGGATGATAAATGTGATTTCCATATCTCAAATTAGGGTTATATGTAGAAGATAAGGGCTCAAAATGGGGTTGTATGAAGTTTCTAACAAACTGACCTAATTTTTGAGGGTTGGGGTTCCGCTGAGCATATGTTGCATTGAGCTCCATTAGTCCGGATTAATTGGATTGATCATCTTGGAGTTGTGGACATGTGTTATTTAGATGAGATGGGGAACTACATATTCCAACATTATTGATAGGTCCAGGGAACAGAGATTGTGGAGAATATGAGGTTGGGGCTTAGCTAGTCATAGCTAGTTGTCTCTCAAGACCTATAAGTTCACTCATCCACTCTGTAATATTGTTTTGCTCTATAGGTGGACTTTTTGGGATTTTTTGACATGATAATGTTCTCGAGTATGGATTTTTTGTGTTTTTTCAGCCATGTTTCTTATGATATCTCTTAGAGACGCGAGAGTTTTACCAACAAGAGCACCGCCACTTGAAGCATCAATGAGGGTTCACTCTATAGCCGATAAACCCTCATAGATGTATTAGATCAAGATTTGGTCAGGGATTTGGTGATTTGGATAGGTTTAAAAAATCTTTTTGAACCTCTCCCATTACTCATGGATTGATTAATTTTGGAATTGACGGATACCACTTATTTCCTTTCGGATGGAAGTAGTTCGAGAAGCAGGAATGAATTTCTCTAAGAAAAGTCACTTCATGTCATTCCATGTGGTTATGGTACCATAAGGGAGGTAGTAAATCCATGACATAGAAATGTTATCCAGGTATAAAGGGAATACTCAGAGGTTTATTTTTTCCTCATAAACTCCTTTAGAATTCATGGTAGAGAACACCACATGGAACTCTTTAAGGTGGAGATGTGGATCCTCAACAGTTAGCCCATAGAAATGAGGAAGAAGATGAATCAAACCCGATTTGAGTTTGAAGTCTACCTCTATGTTTGGATATTGAATACCAAGAGTTTGGTAATTCATATTAGGGGTAGAAAGTTCTTTAAGTGTTTGTTCCCTAGGAATGGAAATATATAATTCAATTGGTTGGACAAGGGAATGTTCTTGAATGAGTTGATTATCTCTTATGTTCCGCCTAAATTTGTAAAGTGTTAGCTCAATATTATGGTCAAAAAAATTGTAGGGATTGTTTGGGAGGATACGGGGAATTCATAGAGACTTTTGAAGAAAGATTAATATGTTTTTTTCTATGGGTTTTCTCCCATTTATGATTTTTATGAGAAGGCGGGTTTTTCTTTGTGTTTTTTTTCAATTTTTTTTAATTTTTTTGTTCTTTTTACAATAACCTAAAACTAATGACTACATAATTTTACTATCCCTAGAAATTGATCTATTTGAAAGTGATGTCAAGTGTCACTTATTGACTGTTCAATGTTCTGGTGCTCTGCTATGGGTATAGTAGCACTCAAGTTGAATCCTCGGTGATGATACTTTTTAAATGTCGATTGTTTTTAATTGACTATATTTTGATTGTAGGGGTTTGTTTGAAGAGTTTAAATGAATTGATTAATGTTTTATGTTTTAATTAAAAATTTGATAATGTTTGGGCTGAGTTAATTATTAGGGATTTAAGCGTGTTATATCCTTGACCTTTTATTTATATTGCATTTTAATTAACACCCACTTCACTAGATAACATTGATTGGAATTCCTAAGTGTTAAGGATTTAATCCAAGACTTAACTTAACATAGGGATCTAATATTAATCCAAGATTTCTGATGGTAGTGTACTTTTTTTCCAATAATCCTTGGAAAACACACATTAAAAAACAAGGCATTAATCCATGACAAGTTAAATCCAACACGCACAATGTTAAATTAAATAATACTCATCGAGCCAAAGCTCCCAATCGCTTAAAATCTCTAAATAATGACTCGCCCTAATGGTATATTAACTCATCCATTGAGATTAATAATAATATGATTTTTATTTTTAATATAATGAATTAAAAATATGATAAAAATAAAGGGATAAGAGAAGAGTTGTGCGCCGAACACACACACATGAACAGTGATGAGATTTAAAAATGAACTTTAGATTGAATGAGATAGTGAAAGAAGGGAAGGGGATTCAACTATATTTAAACTATTTTAAGAACATTAAAATTATTTTACAGAAGTTGGATGATAATAATTTATTAATAAGAAGAAACTTTCATTAAAATATAATTGAAAAACAAAGACTTACAAGATTACAACAAAGAAGAACACGAAAGTAAATGAAAAAAACCTAGCACGATGGGTATCTCAAGTAAAAACCTGAGTATGGAAGGTCATCCCAAGACCATAAAAAGTATGTGGTCATCTCAATGTAATCTTATCTCCTTGGAAATGCCAACCTTTTTGAAAGGAGAGGAGGGGATGTATTTATAGCCAAAGGTGGTGGACTATTTAAATTCCAAAACTACCCCTCCACTTTTCCTGATGATTTGGACATCCATAAAGTTGAATCTGAAGCTATCTCATTCTTAACAGTTTTAGATAATAATGTTGGATGACTAATCTCAAAAATTTTAGGTATTTTGACTTATGTAGACAAAGTTATGGAAGTTTTATTTAACTATGTTAATCTTTCCATTTCAATCCAGAATTTTTTGATGGCCGAAATGTGAATGGATTTTTTAATATTAATTTACATTAAAATCCGAATATTTTATTCAACAAAGTCGACCACCAATATCTCCTCTTTCAATGAAAATTATTAGCTTGATTGGATGACCAGATCAGAAGAAAATTCAATTTTTTTATGCTGATTCCATTTCCCGGAGAGAATGGTGGGCTGGAATTCATGGCTTAATTTGGGCCCCTTGTTTTTGAAGTTGGGCCCTGAAATTTTTATCCCTGACTCCATGCATATTCCCCAGAATGTTGTAGGAAAATAAAGAAATTTTGGACTTCATGATTGATTCCATAAATTCAATCTTCATGGTTGATCCAATTTATTCACAAATTCTGTGGGCTTTCTTGTATGGTCTATATGACCCTTAAAATGGGAGAATTGTCCAATGATTCTTTCTAATGAGATGTTTTAATTTAATTATCGAACCATAAAAAACAAAAATCATGAAATTTTGAGAATTATTTTGATAATTATTATTAAAACATTAAACAGACTTTAATTTGGATGAATTCAAATAGTTATATAAAATTATATTTAATATTTAATCATTAATATTTCACACAAATTATGCACATTTCATATAAAATTAGTAAAGGAAATTATATAATAAATTATGAAATTTTTAATAACATCTGACACCCCCGGTGTTCCTTGGCTGGGTTGTGAGGAAGGTGAAATAGGTAAGGGAATAAGTATTAAAAATCAAGAGAGGTAGTTTAGGAAATAAAAAAAATTAAAAACACAGAAAATCACACACTTTAGCCATGTGATTTACCAAACTATTCCCCAAATGTATGACCCTCAATGGATATACAATGAAACTATACATAGTTTAAATAAATTATTTGAAAAACAATATGTAAACTATGAATGAAGGGTTTGCTAAAAATTGTAGGCCACTCACGCGCCTGTGTCATAGTTTCAAAAAACATTACATAATTCTTCCACCACCACCACTATACAAAAAAGGTCCCACATGGTTTATGTTATATTTTTAATATATTACATCCAATTATCCACTAAAATTATTGAAAAACTATGATATAAAAAAGTTAACTAGAAATACCCCTATATAAGACACATCACATGTATTTTCCTAATCCATGGACACTCACTATGCGATAGAAGGAAATGATTTATAAAACCCAAAATTTGAACTCGAAACTCCCAAAACTCAAAGAAATGAGTAGAAATAAATAAATGAAATGAAATAATAAAGAAAATCAGTTTTATTGTATGAATATTATCCCAACAATGTCACTTTCTTCCCCAATAAAGTCACTAATTTCAATGAGAAAACTTAATCAGAAGGGAAGATCAAAAAATGAAATTATTCCAAAATTTCATTGAATTTAATAGATTCAAACATGAAAAAATATATCTCAAGCCAAAAGAAAATATGAAGAAGACATTTCAACCAAAGGGATTAATCTCTAAATCAAATATATATATACCTAAAATAAAGCTCACAACCGATTCCCCAATGAGAATGGTTATAAAATAGAAACCCATAGTTGGTATTCCCACTATTTAAGAAGCTAACACATTGGATAAATAATATAAAACTGAGATATCTTAATAAATAACAAAAGAACAACCAAAATATCAAATCATAATGACTCAACCCAAAATTAACATCCTAGTCGCATCTAAGATCCAAAAAAAACAAGCAATTACTCTCCAAACGAGAGAAAGAAATCAAGTATCACCAAAAGAGAACACAAAATAATAAGAAATCTTAAAATCCCAAGAATGGTACAACCAAAACACAAACTAACACACATTGACCTGGAATGACATGGAAAGAGGATTAAATAATGAGCATATCCCATTATAATCACATGATCCCTAATCGTGGGTCAAAGAAAAAGGAAGGGTAATATAGGACTCCATAACCAAATCATATATCATGGTGATCCAAACAAAAAATTCAATAGTAACCAGCCATTGTGTATTCTTGAATGGTTTAAATTTCATATTATTAACCAAAAACACACCCCCCAAGGATTGTCCCTATTCCCAATCAGCCCTAAATATATCTCACTACAACCATAACAATTGAAACCCCTCATAATACATGTCCGCATCAACAAGGCATAATAAAAACCTCAAAGAATCACATTCAAAACAAGAAACTAATAAACCTAAGGAATAAACCCTAACATGAATCACTTGATGACCAAATCGATTGAAACCCCGCAATTTTTTATATTCTAGGATCTTCAAAACTCTTGGTCTTTTTAGGAGGCATAATCTAAATAATAGATAGAAGAACAGACTCCATCAATAATAATAAGAGGAATAATTACCCTCATCAAAATAAACATCCTATTTTATGATAACAACTAAATAAAATAAATCAAAAATACCACTTAAGTACAACCATAATTCTAGAAAGGTTAAAAATCTACTTATTAACAATTTATAGACTAAATCTTTAAATTTTTAAATCATTAAATGTCTATTTGAAAAAAAAATTAAAAAGTATATTCATCATTAAAACATTTACAAATATCCTAATTCAAATTTAATTTTAATTTATTTGGAAAACCATGTTAATAATTTCTAGAGAAAATTAACTTCACTTGGAATAATGTTTTTCAACAAAAAAGTTCAATTAAACACATCCATGAATAATTTACTAGTAATAAAACTTTATTAACATATTCAGAACTGAATTTAACTATTTTAAACCATTTTAAGACACATGATATCATTTTATAATCTTGCAAATTTACTTGAAATTCATTTTAAAACTCAAAATATCTTATTTCAAAAACCCACATACATTCAAAAAGAAAATTTGCATTAAGTTATTTTGAAATATCAACACATTCTAGTATACCTTAAAATCCTTTTTATCAAGAATAAATTAAGATCTACTTATTTAAAAACACATTACAGGAGACTAACTTAAATGGTACTAGTGATCAGGTATAAATCAACTGCATGGTATATTATTCCATGTAAAAATCCTACAATTGTCTCTAAGAGATACATAGTACCATGTATGTGGGATCCACCTAGATTACCAAACCCTGTGAGATCTCCCAGTACTCTAATTCAACTCAAATTTTCATTCTAAAATCAAATATTAAGTAAAACATACAATGTCAACAAATTCCCAAATACCATCAATAAGGATCCCAATACACTCAGAATCAATAAACAATATTCAAATTTCAAGATATTTGACTCCCAAAACAAATGGAAACTCAATTCATGGAATGATAAATTTATAGATAGAAACTTCCCATACCTACCTCTTTAATTTTGAAATTCCTAAATCTAATGTACCTGACTCACCTAAATTATAGTGGGTGCTTCGAGAACATATATCTCTAAAAACCTAGTATCTAATACAATTTTTTCATGAACTAAATGAGACTACCAATGATATAGAAAACCAATACGGGTCATGAATAGACCTTAGGTGTATTCCCAATCTCCCTAAGATGGAAACTAATTTTAGGGATTTAGATATAAATTATTTGAAATAATTTGACTCAAATGAACAATTTTGAACAAATAAAATAATTCTTCCAAGAATAAAATATATTGTATAAAAATATTGGATAACCATTCCTAAACATAATAAGTATATCATAGAGAAATGAACCATACAAAATAAAATTATAATAAGCTTAATTATCAATATAAATAAAATTTTAGATTAAATTAACCTGAAAAGAATCCTGACACGGCTCAGAAAACTATAATTTGAAAATAATATTACATCATCCCTATTTGACCATAATTTCATCATCCAAAATCCAAACCATATCACTTTATTAGTATAAAATTATTAAATCTAATCCTAAAAATAATAATCTTATGCCAACCAATGTCGAGTGCCACCGAAAGTGTTTGATCAAAAAAAATAGTATGAAATCACTACACAATCCATGATTTTCATTTTTCAAAGCACTCTATAAAACCTAATTTAATTTAAATTATTATAAAATATTCTTATTTTTATTCTAATAAATATAACTCATAATGAATTTTCAAAATCTATTTTAAAGCCCAAAAAAAATTGAGGGGACACTATAATAACCCTCTTCAAATATTTTTTTTGGACTCTTTACTGTTGAAACTCATTTATAAGGTTCAAGATCAAATCATTACACCAACTTTGAGAAAAATATAATTTCTTTTATTGAATATAATAGTGTTGCATTTAGATTCTATGTGTTGTGAATAAAATATTTACACATGATACAAGGGAAAATCTGGTCATTGTTTCATAAGATCATCCATTTCCTGATTGATTTGATGATTTTTTCCTAATCCTTTCTGTAACACCCCGAGCTTCCACGATACGCTTCTCATTCAATAATGCAATAGCTTGCATTGTACGCAACTTCGAGTTCTAAAACACCGCGACTAATCAAAGTAGCCGTTATGAATAGTAATAACCACTTTTTAAAATTATAGAAATTTTATATTTCAAAATGGAATTCATTTTTGTATTCGTAATATCGAAATTATCCTAAGTTGAATTTTTTGTAACTTTTTGAGAACTTCTAATTTTTTATGAATAGTGAAAAATATTTAAAAACAACTTTTTTAATCAAAATAATTTATAGTGATAAATTATACTGTTTAGTGGTTTTAAAGTATAATTAGAATATATTTTTACCATTTTATCCAATGGTGGTCATTATAATTAATTTAACATTGAAATTGGACATAAACAATTGTCAATCTTTTGATATAAATTGTTTCTCAAAAACACGCTATTTGTTGTAACAGCGGGAATTAATTATAAAATTAATTAATGCAATTTATATGTTTGTAATTTTTTAAAATAGACATCATTTTTGAATTCGGAATATCAATTATAGCTTAGGGTGAAATTTTGGCCTTATTCTGAAAAACTTCAATTTTTGATGAATAGTGAAACCACTAAGTGGTTGTTAAAAACTGATTTTTCGTTAAAATGACATATTACCACTTCTGTGATTTGATTTTCAAAAATCCGACATACATGGTTGTCATTAAGAAGTAAAATGTGGTTCAATGAGATTAAAATAATTTTTTGGTGAATAGTACCTTTTAAGTTCTTAATCGCGATTAGAGGTAATTAGTGTAGTTTAAGGTAAAAATAATGTTTTCATAATATGAGATGAGCTTGACACTTGTCCTACTCCTATTGGATGAGTCATGGCCGACCAAGAAACCCATGGGTCAACTTGGGGACCCCATGGAGCCACTTTTATTGGAAAATGACATTAATATATATTTATTTAATGTTAAAATTAAATTGACACAAACATGAGTTGTTTTACTAAAACAGATTTTAAGTGGGGTTACACAAGTCCAAATTTTGACTATAAATATGCATTAGAAAGATAAAAATATTTCCTACATCATAGTATTTTTTTTTATAATTTTTATACATTAAATAAATTAAATTATTTATGACATCATTATGATGCAGCGATGGCATCATTATTTAACGATTTTAATAAAATGAAAAGATAATGTAAATTCCAAGGCTTACACTTGTCCAAAGACTATTGGATGGGTAGATTTCGAACCCTTATAACCTTATCCACTAATTATATAAGTGTGGGACCTTTAGAATCCGAAAAGATTTGTGTAATAATGTAACATTTCAATCTTTCCAAAAGAGCCCCTCCTCTCCTCTTATAAAAGGCCCCCACCTCTACCACCTTATTTACACTTTCAAGCCATTTGGCTCGGCCAACCTCTGCCCAACTACTCTCCCAACTTCCCCCTCTTACTCCTAGAAGCCTCACTTTGGGAAGAACTCTTCCCAAGGAAGCCTTTGGCTCAAATCAAAAAGAGTTACACGATTTTGAGGTAATGTCTTCTCTAACGTTGTTTTGTTTTATTTTTCTTCTCCAACCCCCTAAAATCTTTTTATTCATTTCTTTTGTAACAACACCAGTATCCTCAATATACTAGGATGTTTTTATAATAAGTATTAGAGCTACACTTACACACACCTACATCTAATGGTTAAAGAACATACGGTTTCGGTGGATGGCGAATTTCTGCCTCACGAAACGATGATTGTTCAACACGCATATAACACCTTCAAAGGTGGCCATTAAGATGTCACTATTTTTATATATGATATATAATATGTTTATGTTTTACTTATTCTTCTGTATTTCTCATTTATGGAATACTTTATGATTTCCATTATGGGTAAAACGCGATAATTTCATTTTAGGAAGTGCGGACTACCGCCCCCTCAAAGTGATTTGAATCGTTAATGCCATATATGGGATGTATAAAGGATGGAGTAAATGGTATTATACACTATATTATAATGGAATTATATTATAAATTTATATCATTATGATTTCATTCCATTAAATATGAAATTGAAATGAAAGTAGCGTTCATGCATACGTACGGCTTACCGTCTCCATGAACGGTGCATTTCATTTCTTACCTCTAAATGTTACGTAATATTATAAATGAATGTATATACTGGATATATAAGATATATATGACATCTAAATCATGAATATAATTCTGGAGATAATGGATATTCTACCACATAAACAACTTGTAATTATAAGAAGTTTATTGTTGACTCAAGTACCAAAGATCGACAAAACGACTGTTATTAACTTAAATAATTACATAATGTTCATAACATTGTAATAAGTGATATAAAAAGGATAATGAAATTGAAAATGGTTCTTAATAAGGTATATATTAACTCTAGTTTATTATTCAGGACGTTAAAGAACGGTTGAGTCAAGTCAGACACGAGGTAAGGGAATTTCTTAACCCAACTTCCATTCTTTGGGTTAATCTCCTACTTTCAAATTATGTCATGATATTATTATGTCCTATATTGTATTTGTACATTATTTATGTGTACTTATAGTGAATACACATTATAGATGCACTTTATTAAAAAAAATGATCTTTTTAAGGGACTTCGTATCAATCTCCTTTTATTGAGGCATATTTGGTTTTATACACAACTTTCTTTTATACGGTGTATAAACCCCTTTGACTTTTACGTTTATTCAAAAGGAATATTTTTTATACGAAGTGTTTTACTAAACGACAAAAGGGAATGTTTTTCTTTCTGTACTTATACGGCGACAACGACTTCTCCGCCACCGTGACCATTATTTGAGATTCGGCTTCCTCTACAAGCCATCATTTTTTTTAATGAAAAATAAATACAAAGTTTTAACTTTATTTTATTTTGGTATTGAAAATGGTTTTGAAAGAATTTTTATTATATCAATGTGTTGTATTTATATCTTGTGATTGAAATGTGGAAATGTTATGTTTCCTTTATGCATGTTTTATGTGATACGATTATGTTATGGTTTATGATATGTTTAAACCTATTCATATGAGGAATGCATTGGACTTAATAAGTGACGGGTGGAGCCCACTATAGCTCCTCGATGCATCGGCAGGTCTCATGAGACAAACTAGTGTCTTGGCACGAGGCCTTGATAAAATTTTATTTGTGGTCTTGGCACGAGGCCTTGGCTATGTGGTTATGATAGTCTGGCATTATGCATTCCATCATTATGAAAATGGTTATTGATGTTGCATGGGATTATTCAATTAGTAGAATATCCATGTAAGTAAGTAAATGGCATTATCTCATTTTATTTTTGCCATATTATGCTAAAGTTCAAGTTTAAAAAGGCTTTTGTTTTAGTTATACATTGCCTTAAATGTTAATGATTATTTATGAAAGCTTCCGCAATATTGTTATCCTTACTGAGCATCTGAGCTCACCCCTTTCAATGTTTTAATATTTTCCAGGATGTGAGGAAGTATTTTATGAATGACCTGCAGGGATAGTCCGAAGAGGATAAAAGTGTGGACTATGGAGACTATGTTATTATAGTTTTTCACTTTGTGATGTAATGTAACATTTATGAATGTATCTAGTGTTTCCAAGGCTACTAAACTAATCGGTCTTTCGAGACTTGATCTTTTGTGATCATGCCAATGTTACGAAGTAATGCACCGACTCTGGGTAGCTAGGGTCGGGGCGTTACAGTTGGTATCAGAGGCAGTTTAGTACTAACCTTGGAAGCTAGATTTAGATAAACTCTGATTATAGCACATAGCCCGAAGATAGACTTTGAGGATTAGTATAGAAGAACTTCCTAGAATTTTGGTATTGTAGAGATGTTGTGAGTTTTCCGAGCAATACATCCCTGTCTGGATACGAGCAGGTAGAGGCAGCTCTGGCACAGATGTACCTAGGGGTAAAACCCAAAAACACCGCTTTGAGCTAGACTCGAACAGGAACTAGTGCACGATAACGGGCCTTGCTGCACTCTTGGTTACGACACTTCCAGGGGATATGCTTAGGATAATTCTCATTTTCTTTACAAACCACTATGAACAATTATGAGTATATACTTCCTCAAATACAACCTTTTTATGATTATGGATTATATCCATAAAGAGTTCAATTTATGTTAAGTATTTTACAAGTCTGGAATTATGTATTTTGATTCATAAACTAATCTAGTTTATGCCACTGTATAGAAATGGCGCCTAGTGGAAGAAATGGAAACCGTATCAATGCACGCACTTCATGTAGGGATTTCCCTCCTGCTCAAGATAATTATAGTGGGGCTGGTGATGCAACTGGTGCCGATCAGCTAATCACCATACTGGGACAACTTACTCAGGTTTTGAATAATAACCTTACCCGTATGGAGCACCCTGATCCACAGCGTGGAGGATCAATGTTAGATCGATTCATGAGGCAACAACCACCAACGTTCAATGGGAGTACAAATCCCTTAGTAGCCGAGCAATGGATAAATTCCCTAGAGAAAATATTTCAGGCTTTGGGGAGCAGTGAAAGGGAAAAAGTTATCATGGCAGTTTACCGCCTCACTGGAGATGCTGATCAATGGTGGTCATTGATTCAAAATATGAAGGAAGATGATGAAGTATCAAATATGGAATGGAGGGAGTTCAAAGACCTGTTTTTAGAAAAATACTTTCCTCGCGACCATCGAGCAGATATGGAAAGGCAATTTCTGAGTCTGAGGCAGAAGGAGGATGATAATGTCGCAAAGTAAGAGGCTAACTTTACAAGGTTAGCGAGGCATGCTGCCGATTATATACGTAACCCAAGGAGTAAGATTGATCATTTCTTTGATGGGTTAAAACCATTTCTCCGTCGATCTTTAGTATCACAATCCTTCTCAATATACGAAGATATTGTCTCATGTGCTATCAAGACAGAAAAGGAATTCTCTAAGTCTTATGACAACAAAGTAAAGCAAGAGAAGAAGAGAATGGTGGAACAAGAGACAGATAAAGGGAAAAAGGGAATGAAGGATTTTCCATTATGTGATAATTGTGGGAAGAATCACCCTGGTACGTGCCTAAAAGGAATGAGAGTTATAAATGTGGAGAAAAGGGTCACCAAGCTCGTGATTGCAAGGGAAAGAAAGAGGCTGTCAAAGTTGAATGATACAATTGTAGGGAAATGGGACATTATGCAAATGAATGTCCTAAGCGTCAGGGAAACATACCTCAGAAAAGGCCAAGGGATCAAGGACAATCTTATGCTGTTACTACAGTTGAAGAAGAATAAGTAATGTGTTGGTGCTTTTGGACTCATGGATTATACTCTAGTTATAAGGATAATGTGATATATATATATATAAGGATTGTAATACAGTACTTGTTGATTTCAGTAAGGTTTTAATATGATGAAGGTAATTATATTTTTAGTATGTGACAATAAGAGAAACTTTACTTTGTTTGGGGAATCTGATAAATTGATTTTGGAATTAAGAGACCTTTTAGAGAAAGTCTGGATAGAGGTATTTTGGATAACTATAAAGGTTGGAGTGGATTAAGTTGATCTTTGGATAGTATTGTTTAAGGTTAAAAAATTTATGAAGATTATTTTTGAATATTATAATACTATAGTTTTAGGAAAAGGACAACCTGCAGGGTGGGGCATAACCCGTCGCGTCGGACAAAGTTGCAGGAATCGAACCCACAATCATAGTGCGACAGGCCTTTATTTCCTACCACTAGCCTACAGGAAGTCCCTGGTTATTACAAAATAATTTTACTAATCTATATGGTATGTGTTAACATTTGGAACCTTATACAATTAGGATAAGTATAATATTTTTGAGTTCTATTATCTTTTTGAGTGAAAGATGAGTTGAAGGTTGAAACTCTAATTGTCAAGCATAAATATATATATACCTATCTCTTATTCAATGAATAAATTAATTCTTAAACTTTAGTAAAGGGATATTAAAACAAAAAAAAGTGTTATCCTAATACCTTATGTTTTGTTGAACTGATGATATTTTAAATCAACACAGATCGAAGGCTTTGAGGCCCTCAATTTGACAGTTGATTGTGATTGATGACCTCAATCACTCCCTACAAATATTTACGTTTTTCCTCCAATTATATGTCTCTAATTTCCACCAATGTTCTCCTTATCGAGATCATAATTTGGTGATGACTTTCTTATTTCCATTTCCCTCTTATTAAGGCTAAATTTTATTAATCTTATTTCCGGTGTGGGTTTTCCTCAAAGGTATTTTCTCTTTTCAACCTTTTATTTTCAAAGAAAAAAAAATTCAAATTGCGAGGACGCAATTTATTGAAGTAGGGGAGAATGTAACACCCAGAGCTTCCACGATACGCTTCTCATTCAATAATGCAATAGCTTGCATTGTACGCAACTTCGAGTTCTAAAACACCGCGACTAATCAAAGTAGCCGTTATGAATAGTAATAACCACTTTTTAAAATTATAGAAATTTTATATTTCAAAATGGACTTCATTTTTGTATTCTTAATATCGAAATTATCCTAAGTTGAATTTTTTGTAACTTTCTGAGAACTTCTAATTTTTTATGAATAGTGAAAAATACTTAAAAACAACTTTTTTAATC
Source organism: Viscum album (assembly GCA_963277665.1). Lineage (NCBI taxonomy): Eukaryota > Viridiplantae > Streptophyta > Magnoliopsida > Santalales > Viscaceae > Viscum > Viscum album. Next base: position 31,243 of record CAUJRU010003505.1, read on the forward strand.
AAAATAATTTATATTGATAAATTATACTGTTTAGTGGTTTTAAATTATAGTTAGAATATATTTTTACCATTTTATCCAATGGTGGTCATTATAATTAATTTAACATTGAAATTGGACATAAACAATTGCCAATCTTTTGATATAAATTGTTTCTTAAAAACACGCTATTTGTTGTAACAGCGGGAATTAATTATAAAATTAATTAATGCAACTTATATGTTTGGAATTTTTTAAAATAGACATAATTTTTGAATTTTGAATATCAATTATAGCTTAGGGTGAAATTTTGGCCTTATTCTGAAAAACTTCAATTTTTGATGAATAGTGAAACCACTAAGTGGTTGTTAAAAACTGATTTTTCGTTAAAATGAAATATTACCACTTCTGTGATTTGATTTTAAAAAATCTGACATACATGGTTGTCATTAAGAAGTAAAATGTGGTTCAATGAGATTAAAATAATTTTTTGGTGAATAGTAACTTTTAAGTTCTTAATCGCGATTAGAGGTAATTAGTGTAGTTTAAGGTAAAAATAATGTTTTCATAATATGAGATGAGCTTGACACTTGTCCTAATCCTATTGGATGAGTCATGGCCGACCAAGACAACCCATGGGTCAACTTGGGGAACCCATGGAGCCACTTTGATTGGAAAATGACATTAATATATATTTATTTAATGTTAAAATTAAATTGACACAAACATGAGTTGTTTTACTAAACCAGATTTTATGTGGGGTTACACAAGTCCATATTTTGACTATAAATATTCATTAGAAAGATAAAAAGATTTCATACATCATAGTATTTGTTTTATTATTTTTATACATTAAATAAATTAAATTATTTATGACATTATTATGATGCAGCGATGACATCATTATTTAACAATTTCAATAAAATGAAAAGATAATGTAAAATCCAAGGCTTACACTTGTCCAAAGACTATTGGATGGGTATATTTGGAACCCTTATCACCTTAGACACTAATTTTATAAGTGTGGGACCTTTAGAATCCTAAAAGAATTGTGTAATAATGTAACATTTCAATCTTTCCAAAAGAGCCCCTCCTCTCCTCTTATAAAAGGCCCCCACCTCTACCACCTTATTTACACTTTCAAGCCATTTGGCTCGGCCAAAATCTGCCCAAATACTCTCCCAACTTCCCCCTCTTACTCCTAGAAGCCTCACTTTGGGCAGAACTCTTCCCAAGGAAGCCTTTGGCTCAAATCAAAAAGAGTTACCCGATTTTGAGGTAATGTCTTCTCTAACGTTGTTTTGTTTTATTTTTCTTCTCCAACCCCCTAAACTCTTTTTATTCATTTATTTTGTAATAACACCAGTATCCAAAATATACTAGGATATTTTTATAATATTGATTCGAGCTACAATTACACACACCTGCATCTAATGGTTAAAGAACATACGGTTTCTGTGGATGGCGAATTTCTGCCTCACGAAACGATGATTGTTCAACACTCATATAACACCATCAAAGGTGGCCATTAAGATGTCACTATTTTTATATATGATATATAATATGTTTGTGTTTTAATTATGTATCTTTATTTCTCATTTATGGCATACTTTATGATTTCCATTATGGGTAAAACGCGATAATTTCATTTTAGGAAGTGCGGACTACCGCCCCCTCAAAGTGATTTGAATCGTTAATGCCATATGTGGGATGTATAAAGGATGGAGTAAATGGTATTATACACTATATTATACTGGAATTATATTATAAATTTATATCATTATGATTTCGTTCCATTAAATATGAAATTGAAATGAAAGTAGCGTTCATGCGTACGTACGGCTTACCGTCTCCATGAACGGTGCATTTCATTTCTTACCTCTAAATGTTACGTAATATTATAAATGAATGTATATACTGGATATATAAGATATATATGACATCTAAATCATGAATATAATTCTTGAGATAATGGATATTCTACCACATAAACAACTTGTAATTATAAGAAGTTTATTGTTGACTCAAGTACCAAAGATCGACAAAACGACCGTTATTAACTTAAATAATTACATAATGTTCATAACATTGTAATAAGTGATATAAAAAGGATAATGAAATTGAAAATGGTTCTTAATAAGGTATATATTAACTCTAGTTTATTATTCATGAGGTTAAAGAACGGTTGAGTCAAGTCAGACACGAGGTAAGGGAATTTCTTAACCCAACTTCCATTCTTTGGGTTAATCTCCTACTTTCAAATTATGTCATGATATTATTATGTCCTATATTGTATTTGTACATTATTTATGTGTACTTATAGTGAATACACATTATAGATGTACTTTATTTAAAAAAATTATCTTTTTAAGGGACTTCATCTCAATCTCCTTTCATTGAGGCATATTTGGTTTTATACACAACTTTCTTTTATACGGTGTATAAACCCCTTTGACTTTTACGTTTATTCAAAATGAATCTTTTTTATACGAAGAGTTTTACTAAACAACAAAAGGGAATGTTTTTCTTTCCGTACTTATGCGGCGACAACGACTTCTCCGCCGCCGTGACCATTATTTGAGATTCGGCTTCCTCTACAAGCCATCATTTTTTTTAATGAAAAATAAATACAAAGTTTTAACTTTCTTTTATTTTGGTATTGAAAAAGGTTTTGAACGAATTTTTATTATATCAATGTATTGTATTTATATCTTGTGATTGAAATGTGGAAATGTTATGTTTCCTTTTATGCATGTTTTATGTGATACGATTATGTTATGGTTTATGATATGTTTAAACCTATTCATATGAGGAATGCATTGGACTTAATAAGTGACGGGTGGAGCCCGCTATAGCTCCTCGATGCATCGGCAGGTCTCATGAGACCAACTAGTGTCTTGGCAAGAGGCCTTGACAAAATTTTATTTGTGGTCTTGGCACGAGGCCTTGGCTATGTGGTTATGATAGTCTGGCATTATGCATTCCATCATTATGAAAATGGTTATTGATGTTGCATGGGATTATTCGATTAGTAGAATATCCATGTGAGTAAGTAAATGGCATTATCTCATTTTATTTTTGCCATATTATGCTAAAGTTCAAGTTTAAAAAGGCTTTTGTTTTAGTTATACATTGCCTTAAATGTTAATGATTATTTATGAAAGCTTCCGCAATATTGTTATCCTTACTGAGCATCTGAGCTCACCCCTTTCAATGTTTTAATATTTTCCAGGATGTGAGGAAGTATTTTATGAATGACCTGCAGGGATAGTCCGAAGAGGATAGAAGTGTGGACTATGGAGACTATGTTATTATAGTTTTTCACTTTGTGATGTAATGTAACATTTATGAATGTATCTAGTGTTTCCAAGGCTACTAAACTAATCGGTCTTTCGAGACTTGATCTTTTGTGATCATGCCAATGTTACGAAGTAATGCACCGACTCTGGGTAGCTAGGGTCGGGGCGTTACAGTTGGTATCAGAGGCAGTTTAGTACTAACCTTGGAATCTAGATTTAGATAAACTCTGATTAGAGCACATAGCCCGAAGATAGACTTTGAGGATTAGTATAGAAGAACTTCCTAGAATTTTGGTATTGTAGAGATGTTGTGAGTTTTCCGAGCAATACATCCCTGTCTGGATACGAGCAGGTAGAGGCAGATCTGGCACAGATGTACCTAGGGGTAAAACCCGAAAACACCGCTTTGAGCTAGACTCGAACGGGAACTGGTGCACGACAACGGGCCTTGCTTCACTCTTGGTTACGACACTCCCGGGGGATATGCTTAGGATAATTCTCATTTTCTTTAAAAACCACTATGAACGATTATGAGTATATACTTCCTCAAATAAAACCTTTTTATGATTATGGATTATATCCATAAAGAGTTCAATTTATGTTAAGTATTTTACAAGTATGGAATTATGTATTTTGATTCATAAACTAATCTAGTTTATGCCACTGTATAGAAATGGCGCCTAGTGGAAGAAATGGAAACCGTATCAATTCACGCACTCCATGTAGGGATTTCCCTCCTGCTCAAGATAATTATAGTGGGGCTGGTGATGCAACTGGTGCCGATCAGCTAATCACCATACTGGGACAACTTACTCAGGTTATGAATAATAACCTTACCCGTATGGAGCACCCTGATCCACAGTGTGGAGGATCAATGTTAGATCGATTCATGAGGCAACAACCACTAACGTTCAATGGGAGTACAAATCCCTTAGTAGCCGAGCAATGGATAAATTCCCTAGAGAAAATATTTCAGGCTTTGGGGAGCAGTGAAAGGGAAAAAGTTATCATGGAAGTTTACCGCCTCACTGGAGATGCTGATCAATGGTGGTCATTGATTCAAAACATGAATGAAGATGATGAAGTATCAAATATGGAATGGAGGGAGTTCAAAGATCTGTTTTTAGAAAAATACTTTCCTCGCGACCATCGAGCAGATATGGAAAGGCAATTTCTGAGTCTGAGGCAGAAGGAGGATGAGAATGTCGCAAAGTATGAGGCTAACTTTACAAGGTTAGCGAGGCATGCTGCCGATTATATACGTAACCCAAGGAGTAAGATTGATCGTTTCTTTGATGGGTTAAAACCATTTCTACCTCGATCTTTAGTATCACAATCCTTCTCAACATACGAAGATATTGTCTCATGTGCTATCAAGACAGAAAAGGAATTCTCTAAGTCTTATGACAACAAAGTAAAGCAAGAGAAGAAGAGAACGGTGGAACAAGAGACAGATAAAGGGAAAAAGGGAAAGAAGGATTTTCCATTATGTGATAATTGTGGGAAGAATCACCCTGGTACGTGCCTAAAAGGAATGAGAGTTTTTTATAAATGTGGAGAAAAGGGTCACCAAGCTCGTGATTGCAAGGGAAAGAAAGAGGCTGTCAAAGTTGAACGCTACAATTGTAGGGAAATGGGACATTATGCAAATGAATGTCCTAAGCGTCCGGGAAACTTACCTCAGAAAAGGCCAAGGGATCAAGGACAATCTTATGCTGTTACTACAGTTGTAGGAGAATAACTAATGTGTTGGTGCTTTTGGACTCATGGATTATAATATGGTTATAAGGATAATGTGATATATATATATATATAAGGATTGTACTGTAGTACTTGTTGATTTCAGTAAGGTTTTAATATGATGAAGGTAATTATATTTTTTGTATGTGACAATAAGAGAAACTTTACTTTGTTTGGGGAATCTGATAAATTGATTTTGGAATTAAGAGATCTTTTAGAGAAAGTATGGATAGAGGTATTTTGGATAACTATAAAGGTTGGAGTGGATTAAGTTGATCTTTGGATAGTATTGTTTAAGGTTAAAAAATTTATGAAGATTATTTTTGAATATTATAATACTATAGTTTTAGGAAAAGGACAACCTGCAGGGTGGGGCATAACCCGTCGCGTCGGACAAAGTTGGAGGAATCGAACCCATAATCATAGTGCGACAGGCCTTTATTTCCTACCACTAGCCTACAGGAAGTCCCTGGTTATTACAAAATAATTTTACTAATCTAAATGGTATGTCTTAACATTTGGAACCTTATACAATTAGGATTAGTATAATATTTTTGAGTTCTATTATCTTTTTGAGTGAAAGATGAGTTGAAGGTTGAAACTCTAATTGTCAAGCATAAATATATATATACCTATCTCTTATTCAATGAATAAATTAATTCTTAAACTTTAGTAAAGGGATATTAAAACAAAAAAAAGTGTTATCCTAATACCTTATGTTTTGTTGAACTGATGATATTTTAAATCAACACAGATCGAAGGCTTTGAGGCCCTCAATTTGACAGTTGATTGTGATTGATGACCTCAATCACTCCCTACAAATATTTACGTTTTTCCTCCAATTATATGTCTCTAATTTCCACCAATGTTCTCCTTATCGAGATCATAATTTGGTGATGATTTTCTTATTTCCATTTCCCTCTTATTAAGGCTAAATTTTATTAATCTTATTTCTGATGTGGGTTTTCCTCAAAGGTATTTTCTCTTTTCAACCATTTATTTTCAAAGAAAAAAAATTCAAATTGCGAGGACGCAATTTATTGAAGTAGGGGAGAATGTAACACCCAGAGCTTCCACGATACGCTTCTCATTCAATAATGAAATAGCTTGCATTGTACGCAACTTCGAGTTCTAAAACACCGCGACTAATCAAAGTAGCCGTTATGAATATTAATAACCACTTTTTAAAATTATAGAAATTTTATATTTCAAAATGGACTTCATTTTTGTATTCGTAATATTGAAATTATCCTAAGTTGAATTTTTTGTAACTTTCTTAGAACTTCTAATTTTTTATGAATAGTGAAAAATACTTAAAAACAACTTTTTTAATAAAAAAAAATTATAGTGATAAATTATACTGTTTAGTGGTTTTAAAGTATAATTAGAATATATTTTTACCATTTTATCCAATGGTGGTCATTATAATTAATTTAACATTGAAATTGGACATAAACAATTGCCAATCTTTTGATATAAATTGTTTCTTAAAAACACGCTATTTGTTGTAACAGCGGGAATTAATTATAAAATTTATTAATGAAACTTATATGTTTGGAATTTTGTAAAATAGACATCATTTTTGAATTCAGAATATCAATTATAGCTTAGGGTTAAATTTTGGCCTTATTCTGAAAAACTTCAATTTTTGATGAATAGTGAAACCACTAAGTGGTTGTTAAAAACTGATTTTTCGTTAAAATGAAATATTACCACTTCTGTGATTTGATTTTCAAAAATCCGACATACATGGTTGTCATTTAGAAGTAAAATTTGGTTCAATGAGATTAAAATAATTTTTTGGTGAATAGTAACTTTTAAGTTCTTAATCGCGATTAGAGGTAATTAGTGTAGTTTAAGGTAAAAATAATGTTTTCATAATATGAGATGAGCTTGAAACTTGTCCTACTCTTATTGGATGAGTCATGGCCGACCAAGACAACCCATGGGTCAACTTGGGGACCCCATGGAGCCACTTTGATTGGAAAATGACATTAATATATATTTATTTAATGTTAAAATTAAATTGACACAAACATTAGTTGTTTTACTAAAACAGATTTTAAGTGGGGTTACACAAGTCCAAATTTTGACTATAAATATTCATTAGAAAGTTAAAAATATTTCCTAAATCATAGTATTTTTTTATAATTTTTAGACATTAAATAAATTAAATTATTTATGACATCATTATGATGCAGCGATGACATCATTATTTAATGATTTTAATAAAATGAAAAGATAATGTAAAATCCAAGGCTTACACTTGTCCAAAGACTATTGGATGGGTATATTTCTAACCCTTATCACCTTAGCCACTAATTATATAAGTGTGGGACCTTTAGAATCCGAAAAGCATTGTGTAATAATGTAACATTTCAATCTTTCCAAAAGAGCCCCTCCTCTCCTCTTATAAAAGGCCCCCACCTCTACCACCTTATTTACACTTTCAAGCCATTTGGCTTGGCCAACCTCTGCCCAAATACTCTCCCAACTTCCCCCTCTTACTCCTAGAATCCTCACTTTGGGCAGAACGCTTCCCAAGGAAGCCTTTGGCTCAAATCAAAAAGAGTTACCCGATTTTGAGGTAATGTCTTCTCTAACGTTGTTTTGTTTTATTTTTCTTCTCCAACCCCCTAAACTCTTTTTATTCATTTCTTTCGTAACAACACCAGTATCCTCAATATACTAGGATGTTGTTATAAGAAGGATTCGAGCTACACTTACACACACCTACATCTAATGGTTAAAGAACATATGGTTTCTGTGGATGGAGAATTTCTGCCTCACGAAACGATGATTGTTCAACACTCATATAACACCTTCAAAGGTGTCCATTAAGATGTCACTATTTTTATATATGATATATAATATGTTTATGTTTTACTTATGCTTCTTTATTTCTCATTTATGGCATACTTTATGATTTCCATTATGGGTAAAACGCAATAATTTCATTTTAGGAAGTGCGGACTACCGCCCCCTCAAAGTGATTTGAATCGTTAATGCCATATGTGGGATGTATAAAGGATGGAGTAAATGGTATTATACACTATATTATACTGGAATTATATTATACATTTATATCATTATGATTTCTTTCCATTAAATATGAAATTGAAATGAAAGTAGCGTTCATGCGTACGTACGACTTACCGTCTCCATGAACGGTGCATTTCATTTCTTACCTCTAAATGTTACGTAATATTATAAATGAATGTATATACTGGATATATAAGATATATATGACATCTAAATCATGAATATAATTCTGGAGATAATGGATATTCTACCACATAAACAATTTGTAATTATAAGAAGTTTATTGTTGACTCAAGTACCAAAGATCGACAAAACGACCGTTATTAACTTAAATAATTACATAATGTTCATAACATTGTAATAAGTGATATAAAAAGGATAATGAAATTGAAAATGGTTCTTAATAAGGTATATATTAACTCTAGTTTATTATTCAGGAGGTTAAAGAACGGTTGAGTCATGTCAGACACGAGGTAAGGGAATTTCTTAACCCAACTTCCATTCTTTGGGTTAATCTCCTACTTTCAAATTATGTCATGATATTATTATGTCCTATATTGTATTTGTACATTATGTATGTGTACTTATAGTGAATACACATTATAGATGTACTTTATTTAAAAAAATGATCTTTTTAAGGGACTTCGTCTCAATCTCCTTTCATTGAGGCATATTTGGTTTTATACACAAATTTCTTTTATACGGTGTATAAACCCCTTTGACTTTTACGTTTATACAAAAGGAATATTTTTTATACGAAAAGTTTTACTAAACAACAAAAGGGAATGTTTTTCTTTCCGTACTTATGCGGCGACAACGACTTCTCCGCCACTGTGACCATTATTTGAGATTCGGCTTCCTCTACAAGCCATCATTTTTTTTAATGAAAAATAAATACAAAGTTTTAACTTTCTTTTATTTTGGTATTGAAAATGGTTTTGAAAGAATTTTTATTATATCAATGTATTGTATTTATATCTTTTGATTGAAATGTGGAAATGTTATGTTTCCTTTATGCATGGTTTATGTGATACAATTATGTTATGGTTTATGATATGTTTAAACCTATTCATATGAGGAATGCATTGGACTTAATAAGTGACGGGTGGAGCCCGCTATAGCTCCTCGATGCATCGGCAGGTCTCATGAGACAAACTAGTGTCTTGGCACGAGGCCTTGACAAAATTTTATTTGTGGTCTTGGAACGAGGCCTTGGCTACGTGGTTATGATAGTCTGGCATTATGCATTCCATCATTATGAAAATGGTTATTGATGTTGCATGGGATTATTCGATTAGTAGAATATCCATGTGAGTAAGTAAATGGAATTATCTCATTTTATTTTTGCCATATTATGCTAAAGTTCAAGTTTAAAAAGGCTTTTGTTTTAGTTATACATTGCCTTAAATGTTAATGATTATTTATGAAAACTTCCGCAATATTGTTATCCTTACTGAGCATCTGAGCTCACGCCTTTAAATGTTTTAATATTTTCCAGGATGTGAGGAAGTATTTTATGAATGACCTGCAGGGATAGTCCGAAGAGGATAGAAGTGTGGACTATGGAGACTATGTTATTATATTTTTTCACTTTGTGATGTAATGTAACATTTATGAATGTATCTAGTGTTTCCAAGGCTACTAAACTAATCGGTCTTTCGAGACTTGATCTTTTGTGATCATGCCAATGTTACGAAGTAATGCACCGACTCTGGGTAGCTAGGGTCGGGGCGTTACACTTTCTTCCACCATTTATCAGAACCTTTAAGAGACTTATGTATAAAGGAATTATTCACCCAATTGATTTTTAATATTTTGACATATGTTTCAATTGTATCATGGGGTAAAATGTTATGATATTTTATGGGAATATGAATGCAGACATCTTAAAACTTGTTCACATAGATATTTTTGGACAATTCTATATGGATTCTTGGAATAGTCAATAATATTTCAAAACTTATATGGAAAACTACTCAATATATCACAATCTTCATCTGATTCTTATAAAATCACAATCACTACATTTATTAAATAAATTTAAATGTGAAGTTAAAAATCAACTAATACAAAGAATTAAAACCTTTAAATTTGACAATAGTGGTGAGTAATGTTTCCAATATGATGGTTTGGGTGAATAACGTATAAGGCCATTGGTGAAATTCCTAGAGGAATGTGTTATCATCCCATAGTACACCATTCCAGCGTCTCCAACCAAGAATGTTGTTTTTAAAGTATGAAAAAATACTTAAGGATTTGGTATTAAGTATAATTAGTCATTCAACATTATATAAATCACTAAGAGGATAAACATTAAAGACTTTTGTGTACATAGTCAATATATTTCTAACGAGGGAAACTATAAAGACATCTTAAGAGATTTTTACAGTAAATAATCATAGTTTATTGAAATATCACTTGTGTGGATGTCCATACGAGGTAATTCATATTATGCCAAATGAAAATAAATTAGACTCATGAATCGTTATTTGTTACTTTACTAGATACTCTAAGAGATCCATAGATATCAAGTGTTATGATCTTACTACAAAGTTAAATTTTTAGATGATTAATTACTAGTTCATTGAGGATATTGAGTTTTTTATGGGAGAGAGGACTAAGGTTTTTTTCATTGAGACATATTTATCTAATGGATCTTGATAATGATTAAAATTTTTTTTATATACATGAAAATATTTAAGAATCCATTCTAAATTAAGGAAATAGAATTGAATTCCCTATCCAGTTTGTTCCCCAATAACAAACTCAATTGTCTCAAGAACTATTGTTGACAAGGGGTTCCACAAGAGAGAGAGAAGAAACATAATTTCATATGATTATATTATGTTTCTACCACAATATGAATTTAATGTTTGACTAATGTAATATCATACACTCAAATTCCATCAATATGTTGAAAGAATTTGTACTCAAAAGTGGATTGGTGTCATAAATTAAGAGATACATTCAATGAAGGGAAATGGTGTTAGAAGTATTATCCCAATTACTAAATGTGGAATCCCATTGGTAGATAAATGTATATTTAAAACCATAAAAAACAAAAAGTATTTTGGGAAATTTATAAATAAAATCTTGTTAAGAAGATTTTTCGACATAAATATGGAATTAAATATAATGACAATTTCTCTTCAGTTTCCTCAAAAGGATCTTTCATAATAATAATGGAATTAGTGGCACGTTTTAATCTTTAGTTTCATCATATGTGTGTCAATACAATGTTTATCAATGTATATAATGATGAAATTATTTTTATGGAAAAAATAAAAGTAATATTCAAAGAATGTGGTCATTTAAATAAAATAAATAGATATATGGTCTCAAGTAAGAAACTATCCTAGGGTTTTAAAAGTTCTACCAAGTCATTGTCTCATTTGGTTTAAAGATGAATATAGTGGATGTCTCTATATACCACATTTATAGTGGGAGTGAGTTTATTTTTCTAGCCATTT
>CAUJRU010003506.1:0-42714 GCA_963277665.1 Viscum album
CATTAAAATTTTTGTATAGTTTATGGTTACATCATCCCCTTAGAATTTATATTTTGATCATTTACCTGTTGACACAATAGGATTCATGAAAAAATTTCTATGATATCAGTCATCCATCATTATTCAAACCTAGGATGCCACATCCTGGTGGAATCGTGCAATTTACATGGGCTACTGACAATGAATAATCCACACACAATCAATAACCATACAATCTAGAGTGTCCCTATTGTAATGGGATGATATGTGTGTGTAATCCATAGGATGTATCTGGGTTATTTACTTTGTGTACACCCTGATTACTTGCTCTCCCTTCTAACTACTTGGGTTTTTATCCTTGTCGTCAATAGAGGGTACAAAAGAAATATCTCGGATGTTCATTCCTGGCCAATGGTAAACCTTGGTGTCTCAATTCCTCGGGTACACCTTCCCTGATCGGCCCTCAATGGTGTCTATATCAGCCTTCATAGAGGGATATCATCCCTTCATGGGACACACAAGCATGGGTCTACACTGTTTTGGTGTCTTGATCCATCCATATGGTAATGATTTTAGGAACTCCCTCACAGGGATATACCAATCTGATCATCCCACATGAAGAGTTTTGATCACAGTGATTCCATCTCAGAATGATTTTTAACTAATGACCAACCCTTGTTAAACATGAGATTCCTTAGAAAACCCTCAAAAACTATGACATCGACATAACCATCACCGTTAGATGTTAAACATGTGGAATACCCCATGTTAAGCCTAGGATGATGAGAAAAACCTCATAGAAAAGCATCTAGAATATGATACCCTAAAATCAACATGGGATGCCTCAAGTTTTTTACCCCTGATATTCCCTCTAACGGGGAAGAATATAGTTGAACAATTTATACACATCTAGATCAAACTAGACATGCCTAACATGACAATCTACTCTAACTGATTTTTTGACATTTTAATACCCCTTTGATTGTCCTGATGGAAGTATCATAGTGGACCAGTGTCAATAATTATATGACACTGGGAAGAGTTTCAAAAACCATGACTCAAATATATGAGGCAGACCATACTAGGTGATGCATTTCGAGGAGGAATACATGGATGGAGATATTGACATCCCATCATCTCGTTTTGATTGAGGATCAAACATTATAGAAAAAGTGATGGATACCGACTACCATTGGAATCTGGGAATGTGGGGATATGACAATCACATCCCTACAGGTGGATGAACACCATATTGTAAAGTGTTATAAACATGAACTTTAAGACCTGAATAATATTAAATATTTGTGTAAAATGGGTATTAAGGAGTATGATTATGACTCTCTGTTAATTGTTTTATAATAATGTTATATGATTGAAAGTTATAGGTTTTGAAATTCAACAATTATAAATCATGAAATATATTAGATTGTTTATTATATGATATTTATTAATAAATGTTTAATGGATCTTCTGAGGTAGAATGGTGATATCATAAGAATATGATATTTTGATTAAGATAAAGTAATCGTTAATTTATTCCTAATGTTCAGATAATTATGTTTCTATAAAGATATATTGGTTATGAATAAGTAAATTTGATGGTATCAATTAACTCAAAAATGACAATGGATTTTTTGAAATATGTAGTCTACATTATCATGTATGATGTTTACAAATTCATAGTTTGAAGGAATATTTCTAGTAATCTATCAAATAACGGAGAATTCATTTTTTCCAAAATTATGTATGGTGATTCTAGATATTAACATGTTTCAAGAGAATATATGATGAGGGTATTCACTTGTTTGTAAAATGGAAAGAAATAACTACTTTGTAATATGGTTTATCGATGTTAATACAATTATGTGACCATAGTTCTAATATTTTAGATATTCATCATCTTAAAGGGTTGCAAGATAAACCAATTACGGATGGGATTATGTTAAACTTTAGATGTTGTTTTTGAGATTAATGTAATATCTTACAATATAGGGTTGTTACTATGTTGGATAATATGTGATAACCATTTTCATTTGATGTTCAATAAATGATAATGTAATGAATTATCATTTTATTTGATGCTCACATGATTTGTTTTTTTCTTATAGAATGAATAATTCAACATCATTCAATGGAGAGAAATATGAAGTTGGAATTGATCAAGGAAAAACCAAAGTGTAAGATTGTAAATATAAAAATAAATTAAAACAATTATGTATGTTTCCATTTTTTCTTAGATAGAAAAATAATTACTTGAATCTTGTAATAAGATGTCAAAAAAATATTTATCCTAGATCCTTTATTTTGGATGAATCATATGATCCCTTAGATCATCTGAAAATTATGATTTGTGATTAACCACTTCCACTAAAAACAATTATCTATCATGAATTTTTAGAATATAATAGTTATTTTTCTCTTCCATTTCCATGTTTTCACTATCAACCTATGTTCTACTACGTGAGAAACTAGTTATTGGTATCCTTGGGTGACCATTGTGTTACTAACATTCCTTTTTAAAAGATTTTTTTTGGTCATTTTTTTGATATACGGTATATTAATGGAACATAAAAATGATTAATCATTTACATGTGATATTATCTTCTAGGTTGAAATTCATTTTAATGGGGTAGAGTGTAACACCCAGAGTTTTTGTGAAATAATTTTTATTTAATTTAATCATTTTGATATTGTTAATTTCAGGAAACACTAAAAATATTAAATTTCTTTATGGTGTACAATGTTATACATTCATTATATCAAACACCAATTTAATAATTCCCTAAAATCAACACAATATTTTTGTTTCTCTATGTGGAACATCGATGTTAGCTTACATTGGATGCAAAACTAAATTTCCTCAAGGACTTATGTTACTCATAAGATCGGGTGTCACAAAACAGTAATATATTATTATGAATATTATTATTAAATATAATAAGATATAACAAAGCAGTTAAGTTAAATATTATTCTCTTAATAATAAAAATAAAACATAAAGTTGAATTCAATGTTTAAAAATTAATTATCATGGAATATAGAAACCATGTGATTATAATGGGAAAAAATTTATATAAAACTTTTTTTATGTGAGAAAAAAATTTATCATACTATGTTATATTAATTACTATTGGTGAATGATATTAATTAAATTTTTATGTGATATATTCAATAAAATCTTTTTTGTATTCATGTAATTAATCTAATAGGCATAATATTAGAACAAACAGACTATTCCACATTAAAGTCTGTAATTTTGTACAGGCAGTTTTACTGCCTTTTAATGGGTAAACTATTTCAATTCTATTTTTTTTACACTTTTATAAATTTAAAATGAAAATAATAACATTTTATTTTAATTAGTGACATATGAACTATTTTCTGGTGAATTATTCATATTTTTTGTGATGTTTCATTTATTGATGAATATTGAGAAATACTCAAATTGAATTCAGATCTACATTTTCATCTATTTTATTTATATGTTAATTATATTTAAAATTGGTTGTAAAGTTCAATTAGAAATTTTTTTAATAAATTAATCCAATTTATTTAATTGGAATAAATTTCACCTCGAAATTGACTATTATAAGATTGTAAACGTATAGACCCTTCTACTCTAAAAACCCACATTGTCTTATCATCTACGAGATTAAATATAAATTAACTTCTTCCACATAAATGATTTAATTTGGAAAAATGGATTACATATTTTTATTTATGATAATTTCTAATTTATAATAAGTAAAATTCAATTTTTTCAAAATTATAAGTGAAATTATTTCTAATAAATTATGACGATTAAGGTGAAATTAGGCTTAACAAGAGACTATGTCTTAATCATAATGACCAAAAAGAGTTATAATTTTTCAAAAATATATTTTAATGAAATATTTAGATCCTATACTAACTTGTAACTAATTTTTATCATTATTGTAGACTGATTAAATGGAGAAAACGTGGGTGGAATTCCCTTCCCAAAAATTTCATAGAGTGTCACTCCTCATCCACTATAAACAAAAGAAAACTCTCCACCAACATAATCACATCATTCAAGACACATTGGCTAAACAAAAATCTGACCAAATATATTCTCACCATCCACACCATCAACCTAAAATATTCCATTTTGGTTTAAGGACATCCATGGAATCCCATTGCTGAAAACCTAAAGGAGTTTCAAAAATAAGAGGTAACATCATTCATTAATATCCATTATATTATTTGCATTCTCCACCCCGTAAAATCTTATCAATATATGAGTAAATAATAACATATCCAAAATATAATGAAATTTTTTATATATTTTTTTCAACCTAAAAATACACACACTATAATCTAATAGATAATGATATAATAGTTCTCATGATTGGTGAACTACCTCCTCACAAAACAATTAAGTTCGTCTTCCCTTTACAACGTATCATTGATGTTTATTACGATGGGGAATATACTTAAATTTGATATATATGGTACTTATTTTTTAATTATTCTTATTTAATTATTTTATAACAAAAACCATTAAACATTCAATCTTGTGTAAAAACGTCAACATCGATTGTGGACATGTGGACTACCACCTCCTGAAATAAGTGTGATCCATTCTCACATTAAATGAAATGTATTAATGATAGATATAGTAAAAATAAAAGATATATATATATATATATAATATAATAAAGAATATATAATTATATTATATACTTATAAATATACATTTCATTCAATATGAGGAAACTGAAATAAATTTCATGAGTATATATGACCTACCGTCTCCATGAATAATTTATTCCTTTTCATAATTATAAATTATATAAAATATTATAAATACATATATACAGAATAAAATTTATATATATATATCTCTTTCCATTATGGGAATTATGATATATGTTTTAGGACTGAAATTATAATAAATTAAGACACATATGAGCAATAAACCATATATTACCCAAAGAAAACCCTTAACTTGGTGTTGTTAATAATAGGGAAATTAAATTCTATAATAAAATAATTTATGGTATTATGTATAATAATATGGATCAGAAAATGATTTATAATAAACATATATTTATTAAACATTAATTTTTAATGGTATTAGATATTTAGGAAAAAAGTTATGGTAGGTTTATATGACATTATATTTTTCTATGATTTATTCTTTATTCACCAATCATTTATTTTGTGTAGTTTATATATTAACCATGTATTTATTATATGAATATAATAAAAAAATAAATGGTTATTTACATATCTACTATATGATATGAATTTCATTCAGTTTACCATTATAATGATAACAAATTGGTAAAGTGATTTTGTCCCAATTTCCCTTATTTTAGACACATTACATTTTATGCACCTCTAATTTTCTGTGAGTTCTATATAATAACATTGAAATATAAAATAATAAAACATATAATTTTAATCATATTTTTATATTCATTTTACTTTAATTTATTACATTTATAGGATATATCAATGTTTCAATTTTATAAGGGTTTATTGAAACAACCTTAACATTTATTGAGAATGTTTGGGATTAAGCTTCCATTGATGAAATGATAAGATCCATATCTAAAAATAATACATAAATTTCTTACTCCTATTAATATTTATTATATATTCATGTATTTGTACCATTTTTCAACTCTTTCATACATAATATATTTAATAAACTATTTTTAGGAAAATATTTCATTACATATCTCTTAGGATTGAAATCTATGTTCAATGAAAAAACATTTTTTATAGAAAAGAAATCAAAATGTTTTCATGATTTCATTATATAATTACAAATTATTTTAAAATAAATGGTTTCTAAAATGCATTAAATCATTATATATATTTTTTGAAAGTGTTATCAAAAAATAATTTTTAAAACATTTTCAATATATCTTTATAAGTTTTCAATGTAACTTCATTGGATGGTTTTCTAAAAAATATATATCATTATATGTTTTCAATTAATTTTTAAGAAATTATTTTAAAAAAATCATCATTTCATTTAATATTTTCAATGTTTTTTAAATGAAAAATATTTTTAAAAATGTTTTGATGCGAATTTTATAATTTTTAAGAAAAATGACTTTAAAATTGATTCAGTCCTTAATTATATACTTTAAATGAATTTTAAAATAAATTTGTTTTATAAATATTTTATTTTAAAAAATCATTTTCATTCAATGAATGATATTTTCCTCAAGAAATGGTTTATAATGATATTTGGAAATTTATTTCCCATCTATGATAGAATATATTTTTGTTACTCACACCTTTCTTCGGGAATATTTCATTCAACCTATTCATATCCTATGTTTGAATTTTTTATGTTATGATGTCATGATATTTATAAAACCTATTTAAGCTTCACAATATATATAATTTTGAAACAAAATAATTTTCATGGGTTATGCCTATGATGAAAATAATAAGAAAACTATATATTTTTTCCACTTTTTTATGATTTGATTACGAGTTTATGATACCCATTTCGTTTAGTGGATTTTTAATCTGATTATTTATGGACTTTTTGGGAAAAAAATGTGTGACATAATTTTGAGATTTGAGGGATCCATATCTCCCTCCAATGAATTGGGTAATGTTTTCCGTCTCATGATATATACAATAATGGTCTAGGAAGTGAAGCTTGACTACTAATATGGCCATGGGAGTAATCCATAAATACTATAATTGTAAGGGGAGTGAAATAATACTACTAATATGACCATGACAGTGAACCATAACTACAATGATGACATTGGTAGTGAACCAATATTATTAATATAGACTTTACATAAATTCCTTAATTACTATATAAAACATTTTATATACATATATGTCTAAAAACTTTACATGTCACATTCCTATGTTAGTCCTTAATGGATTATGATATTTAATTTTTTGTGATTCATGCCTTGAAAACTACTCATCTTTATTATATGATTCTTGATTATGATACTTAATATACTGGGTATGATAATCTATTTTCATAATAATTTTCTCATACCCTTATGATAATTATTATGCTTACATATCTCCCTTGTGTACCATTACTATGAATCAGAGATCACCCAATTATTATGTATTATTTTCCCCAAGTTATGAATATATGTATTCTATTTGATGTTTCTAATAAGGTTTCTAGTTTACAGTAACCACATTGGTGATAACGTAGACCAATTTCATACCAATGATTATGCTTTCATGTTTCCAATAGATCTAGTGTAATATGATCATTGGGAGTTTGTTTATGTAATTTATTAATTGTTCCAAAAATATTTATTTAATGTTAATATATTTATGGTTATGGTCTATATATAAATTGTCTTGGTCGAAAAATTAATTAATTAATAAATTTCAATATTTTTTATAAAAAATTAAATGTTATTTTTTAAAATGGTTTGATAGAAATTGTTTCATATAAATGTGATAACTTGTTATAACATCGTTTATTGAGTAGGGTTGTAATTTAGGGAAAACCTACTGAATTTCATTACCCACAACTTCTTGGGATCTTTGTTTCTATTGTATAAATTGTATATCAAGACACTCGTACAGTAATGTTATACCATTTAATTGGTGATGGGTAATAATAAATTGGTATGGAATATAGATATGGATCATGAAGCATGATGCGAGATGAAGAGTTATTTCTATGGAATCATTGAGAATTGTTGTTTATTTTTCAACTTTTGTACTCTAATATTGATCATGGTGTATTTTGGTATTGTGGTATTTTGTGATTACATTGTGATCTTTTTCATAGTTATCATGATTAATGTAGTTTTATTATTATTATTATATTCTTTGTAGTAGTTTGTTTTAAATCCAATGGGAAAATCATACCCATATTGAATTGAATACCTTGGAATTTCTTTCTAGCCTTTGGAGTCATGGTGATATCACTAATGTCCCTGAAGAAATTCAACCTCCTCTAAATCCAATGTGGAGGGTTGGATGTCACAAAAAGACTTGTACATATGGTGGAATATGTGGTATATGATCTGGGAGAATAGCTTGAGGTGGATGTTGATTTGACTTTTCAGAACTACCACACACCGGTGGTCCACTCTAGGCTCGAGGAGGTGGAGCATAGAGGTTGGGGAAGTAGTAAGGAGACTTGTGTTATGTCCCAGAGGATCTAGGGTTGATACATGGTATGATTGAAGAATTTATTATTATCTAATATTGATTGTTCAATGTTTCGGTGCTCTACTAATGTGTATGGAGACAAATGGTTCGAATCCTTAGTACTGGTACTTTTTTATATTCATTTTTTTTGTGATTTTTATTTTTAGTGGGGGTTTCATTCAGATATAAAATTGAATGATTTATTATTGTAGATTGATTTTGACATTTGAAATAAAAAATTGAGTGATTTAATTATTTGGGACTTATGCTTATGATATACATAAGATTTTCTTTATATTGCATTAAATTAAAACCCACATCACAATATGACATTGATTGGAATTCCCATGTGTTAGGGATTTAGTCCATGCCTTAATAGATGATATAATAATAAGGTCAAACAATGTTTTTCATAGTATTGTATTTAAGGTTCAAATAAACCATGCAATCCACATTCTAAACAGTACATGTCATTAATACATGAAATTTTATGTTTAATGTACACATTTTTAACATAAATAATATTCATTGAGAAAAATATCCCAATCACTTAATATCCCAAAATTATGACTCACTCTAATTTTATATTCACTCATAAAATTTGATGGTTATTAATATAGTAATATGTGTTTATGGTGACTAATTATAAATAGGATGAAATAATAATATAATAAAAGTGTTGTGTGTCGATCACATAATTGAATGGTGATGAGAATTAAAAACAGACTTTGGATTAAATTAGAAAGAAGATGAAAGGAAATGATTTCAACATGATTTATAATGTTTTAAGAAAGTTAATATTACAAAATAGAGGGTGGAATATAATAAGAGATAATAATAAATAAAAATTATATAAAACGAAATTATAAACCCATTAACTTATGATATTATAAATATAGAAAAATGAAAAAGTTAATCAAAATAAGTCTTGAGGTATCGTATCTCAAGTAGAAACATTAGTTCCTAAGAACATTCCCTCAAATATGAACAGTTTCATCAACAATGATGGAAACCCTAATATTTTATCTTATACATTAAAATATCATCTTTTATTAATTTTTATATAATGAAAAAAATCAATATTTTTGTATTATTTGAGAATTACATATAGAATGATGGTTTGGAATTAAAAGAATATGTTGGGGAACTTTTGGAGTTGGACATTACAATTTTTATTCATGATTTTTTTGTATAATCAAAAAAATATTATGGAGTTTAATAAAATTTATGATTTAGGATGGTTCTAGTAAATTTAATTATTCTGGATGGTCTAGTTTCTTCACATATTATTTAGGCCATTTTCTGCCCACCTTATGACTATTCAAATGGTTGAATTATTCCATGATTTGGTAAAATAATTTATAAAAATTTTAATAGGGATGATTAATAAACAAGAACAATACTACATTTAAATGAATGGTGATAGTTATAATTAAAATAGTAAACATGATCGATTAAATTAATTCAAATAATGCTCACAAGTTATATTTTGAGTTAAAACATGGATATTTTACGGAATATGAACACATTTATATGAAAATTATTAAATTTAGTAGATAAGAAGATTATAATAGATGAATAATATCAAAACCCCCACAAATAGCCTTGTTTATGTCCCCATATGCAATAAAACAAATAACAAAGTCATTCTTAGTGTCCACTAAATATTAAAATTTTGTTTTGCCACATTAGGAGAGTTTTTGACTATTTACCTCATACAGAAAGAATTAAACCATATTTTTTTTACAAAAATTATGTTCCAAAAATAATTCATTTTTCATGCTCAAAATTAGGAATTGAAATTGTAGGTACCCATAAAAAACTCCTCTCAATATTATAAAAATTTATTTCTGGTGGTTTACTCATTCACCAACCAAAAGTGAAAATATTAGAGTTTGAAATTGAAATAATAATATATTACCTATCCTATGGTGCACAATAATCAAGAGGTATTTTTAGAGTTTTTTTATGGTATTGTAGGAGTTTAATGTCTAAATAGTGAAAGGTAGAGGAAAACCCAAACATGGGTAAAACAATACACAATTTATTTTTAAATAAATCATGGAAGAAAATAGAAAAACATATTTAAAAGATTAAAATTTTGTAAATAAATACACAATAGAGGAATAAAATATGAAAGGGATGAGAAGTTGAAATATTTACAAAATAAAAACTTTCTCCAAATGACATTTGTGTTCATTTTTTTCTATTCATTTTTTCATTGTTTTTGTATTTTTTACATCAAAACGATATCACACTCATCTCCAGACCCATGTTTGTTCTCATTAAGATACTAATATTAATATTTATGACATGATCAAAGGTTGATAAAGGGTTATTTCTTACCTTCCAATGTCACAACAAATTTATATGTTTTTTATTATTTTTTTCTATTTTTGTGAACAGTTTTCAATAACTTTTACAAATATATATAAAATGAAAATCCATTCCCCAAACTCACTAAGTGAAAACCTCTCCCACACACAAAAATGGATTCATTCCATAAAACATATGAAAACATGCTGATGTCCAAAAAATGATACCCAAAATGAAATCTATTCCCCCAACAGTTAAATTTCCATAAATTATGAAATTAAAATCCATATAGATTTTGGGTGGTATATTTTATTGGGATTGTAATATGGATATTAAAAATAATTTTATTATATTCCTGAAGGGGTTTTTAAAATGGTTTGTCGTTATAAGCCTAAATGGAGGTTATTTGGATATTATAATTCTCATGTGGTTAAGAAAATTCCAATATCATGTAAATTCACACCAAGGTAAGAAATTCAACTCAAAATTTTAAAAACTCAAGAATCAAAATAAGTGGTAAAAACACACAATATAAAAATATACTCATAGGTGACCTTGTAATGAAAGGTAATGATGTTCCTCATGGTTCGGGAAGAATTATTGTTTAATTAAAAAATTGATCATTCAAAATTTTTGGGTTTTCATATATGAATTTTTATCAAAATTTATGAGGAAAGAAAATTAGAAGAAATCATATTTTTTGACTCACCCAAATGGATGGAAAAAATTTCACAAGTGGATGGTGAGTAATTAAAACACTCTTTTTCATATTTTTTAGTTTCATCAGTTTTTTGTATTATATTATTATAATTACACACACACGAAAAATATAAGGAGTAAATAAAACAATTTATGAGGATTGTTGTATAGAAAATGGGAATGATGGATTAAGAATAAAAGAGAGGGGGATAAAGAATATGTGTTAAAGAGAAATAGGTGCACCCTAATTTGGATTTGGTTGGTCACCATCTCTATCCAATGGTGGGTCGAAATGAGATTTATGGGATTTTATGGAAATCCATGTGGTTCCTGGGATATTTGTCCTCTCATAGTGATGCTTTATCATATTTTCATTAACCATGAATTCTTTCTCGGAAGTTGTTTCTTGTAAATTCACTACACCAAATAGGTAAATATTAGTAATAATAAAAGAATCTATCCAATGTGAATTAATAATAACTGGGAGAATCTGAAATTAATAATTATAGAGAATTATCATTTCACCTTCATGAAATACCTTCAGGGGGATTTCTTTTTCTTTGATTACTTTGCAATTTTCATTCTAGTTATTGGAATTCTCATAAGAATCACATAGAAGCTCCACTAAATCATTAATCTGTAATAATATTTCTTCAATATATTTTTCACAATCAATATTACATGTTTTCATAGACCAACATAACTTATGTTGTATTTTAATTGGTAAATGACATGATTTAAAAAAATCCTAAATAAAGTCATCCTAATGGGTGTTTTATAGGTATTTTGGAAATCCCAAAGAAATTCAACATGTCTTTCAGGGTAGTCATTTCTGGTGGTCCTTACCATTATCTGTAGCACTATTTTCAGTTAAATATTTTAGAGTTCATCCATCACATTTTTTTAGAAATGGTTCAATGAAATTGATTCCCCTAATATCAAAGATCTCATAGACGATTAATGGTTTTTAGGAATTTAATTTAATTTCAAAAAGGTATCAATCATTTGGAAAGAGGGACATGAATGATAGAACTAATGAGTGTCCTTGAAGAGATAATGATAGAATAATTCTCAGTCAACTAAATGTGGGGATGTCCTTTGATGTCCAAAGTGGACACCACTAGGAATTGAATGAAAACATTATATAATGTAGAAGTGTTTATCTTCATCAAAACATCTTCTAATTTATATGTGAGCCCTAGTTTCCCAAAACATATAGTCTTTTAAAAAATAGAATTTTTAATGACTTTTCAACTTCATTTTTTTATTTTCAAAATTGTACATGAAAAACACCTACAAGAATGTAGTTTACAATTGGAAAATACCATGGTAAATTTTTAGTGATAGATGATATGTTTAAAGGTGAAAATTAAGGATCATTTATTTTATAATGATAATAATTAGAAATCCTACTCAAGTGACCATACACAGTGTTTTTTACCAACCTATATTTAATAACAATGTAATCCTCCTAAATTATTAAGATCCATTTTACCAGCCTCGATATGGACACAATTTTCATGAGTAAAAACCCTATAAGAGAATGGTCTATGAATATGATATTTTTTGATCCTAAGAAATAGGAGTGGAAATTTTCAAAGACAAAAACCACTAATAAATGTTGTTTTTTAATGATAGTCTAATGAAATAGAGTTTCATTGATTGGTTTTTAGAGAAAACAGATGACACGAGGTATATTTTGTCTTATCTGGCCAAGAACGGCCCTAATGTCCCGATCAGAAGAATCAAAAGTCAATTCGTAGGGTAAGGACCAATATCGGGGTTGGATTATCGGCGAACATGTAAGAAAATATTTGAGTATAATGATGTTTCCTTCTAATGCTTTTTATAAATGGAATGTGATATCATTTTGGAGTATCCAAGTGAGTTTCAAGTGAATTCTACTAATATTTTGGTTGAATCATCGATAATAAACAGCATGACCAAGCTATGAATGGATGTCTTGAGTAGATGTGGGTTAGTGAAATTACTAGATCACTTTAATTTTATGAAGATAAACTTCAATAACCACTTGTGAAAATATGTTCCCAGGAAAGACACCATTTGTGACAAACAAGTTACATTTTTCAAAATCCAACACAAGGTTACATTTGAAATACTTTGTATGGACTAGAGAGAGTGAATGAAATAATTATTTATATAAATTTCCAAGAAGTATAATGTCATCCATGAATAACTCTATGAAATGATTAATGAATTCTGAAAAAATACTCATCATACACTTATGAAATGATTCATGAGTAATGAAAATTCCAGAAGGCATTATATTATATTCATATGATCTAAATGGGAAATATAATGTAGTTTTTCATGGTCTAGAATGTGATTGGGATTTTAAAGAAGCTGGTGTATCCATCAAGAAAGAAATAATGCAGATTTCTAGTTAATCATTATTGAAATTGACCAAGGAATAGAATTGTGTTGAAATCTTTTATGATTTTGACAATAAATTTCTAGTAGTTGTTGCACAGAATCCATTTTTTTACACTTGCTTTGGCCACCTCCCCATGTTTCCTTTTGATAGCAGTTATCCCACCCTTCTTTGTTACCATAAGAATCAGACTAACCTATTCACTATAAATAATTGGGTTGATAATACCAGTATGAACAATCTTGGGGATCTCTTTCCTAACTACCCCAAGGATGATTGTATTTGGCATTTAGTATGGATATTTGATAAGTTTTCATGACTCATCAAGATGAATGTGATGAGTGTAGATAGTAGGGTTTATTTTTATTATATTATCTAGGTTCCAACATAATGCCTTTTTCGTTTCTTCTAACACCTAAAAATGATTTTACTCCTTGGTTCCAGTAATTGTAGAAGAGAAAATGATAATATAATTGTTATCTTGTAAGAGGAATTCCTATGATAGGTGTTCAATAAGAGGTTTCAGATATATCTCATCGTTCATTTGTGGGTTATAAAACTCAAAATAGATGAAGGGATCTCAATTTATTCTAATTAATTTTCATTAATACTATCCAATGTGGAGAATTATATGTTATATTTAATATGGGATTCTTGAGATCTTTTAAGGTCTTCTAGATTAATGGAGTCTATAAATTAATTTTACACATCAACATCCTCATAAGTGACATGGAAAATCCGGGAAAAAATTTCAAAATCTCACATATCATTTGAAACTGATGAGCATGATGGTATGAGGTTCAATTGACTCATGAAATATTCCATAAATGCATGTCTTGAGAATGAAGAGTGATCATTAGTCAGGTGTGACATCTCATATAAAATGTCCAACATTTCCAGTTGGTCCCTAAATTCCATAGATAATATGCATGAATATACATCAATATTAGTTATAGATATCATTATTAATGGGATTCTTATAATTAGTGTAGGTTGAGAAACAGACATCTCTTATTCCATGTCAAGGACATAGAAATTAATTGGGAAGATAATATAATTATCATGGACAAGGACAACATCATTTATTCCCTTTGGACTAATATATCCTCGATTAGCTAAATGTATGAAAACACTTATTGGGAATAAGGGCCCTAGAAAAAGGTTTTATACGATATATTTGGGAATGAAATATATCTAGTCTATATGGTATATGAGTTCATTATCGATGCTGGAACTCCCTATATGGTGTGGAACAGTAAATTTCTCTATGTCATTTCACCTCATAGGTACATACAGCTAGGATAAAACATTCACAACGGTCTTAAGTTGTATATTATGGGTTCACAACTCCATACTAAAATATCCATACATAGGTACTTTTTTTAAAAAAAATTGTAGAAGAACATAGACTTCAACACTACTAAACATGTCAAATTCAGGATTGAATTAAAATTAATTACTTGTCTTAATGATTCCCTGGGGATAGGAAATTGGATTCTTTAAGGGGTGGAATTATTTTAGGATGTATCTTCTCGTCCATTTTATTGATTTTTGTTATTTTCATTTTCAATCACAATATTCAGAGCTTCCTTTAAGTGTACATTATGAGGTATGAGAATTTTTTATCAGGATCGATGTGAAATTTCACATATATTACCCTTATGGTTGGTTCATGGTTGATATAAGAGTTGGTAATAATTAGAAGTTTACTGCTGGATAAAGTAGATGAAAGTTAACCAATTTGGGTTTCAATATTTTTATATCTTCAATGGTTTAATGAGTAATGACCAACCAAAGTGTTTTCCCATGGTTTCATGGAAGATGAGTTGTGTATCTTATTAGGGTTACCTTGATTATGGTTATTAGGAAAGTGCATAAATTTGGTTTCCAATTTGGAAGGATCTTCAGGATAGTATAATCAAGGAGGATCAAGAGTAGGTTTGATCCTTTGAGATGTAAGAACAATAGGATAAGGTTCTTTTATGTTACCACCACCTTGACTATATTGAGATTGGTTTGGATATTGATGAAGGATCTAAGGGGGTGTGAAATGGGATAACAATACAACAATCCATGGTTAATGGTGTAGGAGAATGGATTAGAGTGGGGTGGGTTGATGTTGATAATGAACTGAATTGATTGTTGAGGGTTAGTGTTCCTCTGATCATATGATGCATTGAGATCCATTGGATATGATGAATCAAATGGATCCTTTTCAAGTTGTGCGCATGTGTCAGTTGGAAGAGCTGGTGATCCATAGATTCCACATTTCATGATCGGTCCTGGGAACAATGATTATATAGAATATGAGGTTGGGGCCTTGGGATCCACTGATACATGTCTCACAAGACGTGTAAGCTGTCTCATCCACATGGCCATCATATTGGGCTCTAGGGATTGATTCTCTTAAGAGTTTTTGAATAGATTATGTTAAAATATATAGAATTTTTGGGGGTTTTCTGCCATAATTCTTATGAGATATCATGCAGTTTAATGGATTTTATTAACACAAACACTGTCACTTGAGACATTAATGTGATTTCACTCCATTTCAAATTACCACTCATTGAAGTATTGGATCAATAGTTGTTTTGGTATTTGGTGATGTGGTCAGGTTTTCACTAGTGTTTTGATAGTCTCTTAATACTCATGGAGTTATTCTTTGGTGAATTGAAATATAGCACATATTTCTTTTCAGATAGAGGTAGTACAAGATTTCATGAATTTATTTCTCTATGAAGAGTCACTTCATGGAATTCACGGTGGTTATAGAACTACTGTGGAGGTACTAGAGCTATGTATTGGAGGAGTCATCTAGGGAGAAATGAAATGCTCTAAGTATGATTTTCACTTCAAATACCCTTAGAGGATTCATGGTAAATCACACCACATTTCACTATTTGAGACGAAAATGTGGATCATCAATATATAGGCCATGAAAATGAGGTATAAGATGAATAAAAAAATAATCTATTTTTGAAATCAGCCTCTATGTTTGTATAATGAATAATAAGGTTTGGTTTTTTCATATCAAGGGTAGTGAGTTCTATAAGTCTTTGTTCCCTAGGACTGGCCATATCATGTTCTATTTTACGGGAAATAAATGGATCTTGAATGATTTAGTGTAACTCCCCGACCCCAGTTACCCAGAGTCGGTGCATTATTGTGTAACATTGGCATGATCACAAGAGATCAAGTCTCGAAAGACCGTTTAGTTTTGTAGCCTTGGAAACACTAGATACATTCATAAATGTTACATTACATCATAAAGTAAAACAAAACTACAACAACATCTTTTCTTCATATCCCCTCATACTATCCCTACAGGTCATTCATAATATACTTCTTCACATCCTGGAAAAATTAAAACATTGGAAGGGGTGATCTCAGATGCTCAGTAAGGATAACAATATAGCGAAAGCTTTCATAAATAAACATAAACATTTAAGGCAATGTATGACTAAAACAAAATCCTTTTAAACATTAACTTCAACATAATATGGCAAAAGTAAAATGAGATAATGACATTTACTTATTCACATTGATATTCTACTAGTCTAATAATCACATGTAATATCAATAACCTCTTTCATAATGTTGGAATGAATAATGCCAGACTATCATAACCACGTAGCCAAGGCCTCGTGCCAATACTACAAATAAGATTTTGTCAAGGCCTCAATCCAAGACACTAGTTTGTCTCATGAGACATTCCGATGCATCGAGGCGCTATAGCTGGCTCCAACTGTCACTTATTAAGTCCAATGCATTCCTCATATGAATAGGTTTAAACATATCATAAACCATAACATAATCATATCACATAAAATACACGTAAAGGAAACATAACATTTCTACACTTCAATCAAATATATTAATACAACACATTGATATAATAAAAACACATTCTAAACCATTTTCAATACCAAAATAGAAGAAAATTAAAACTTGATATTTATTTTTCATTTTAAAAAAAGTTATTGCTTGTATTTGAAGCCGAAACTCAAATAATGGTCACGGTGGTGGAGAAGCCATTGTCGCCGCATACGTAAGAAAAAAACATTCCTTTTGTTGTTTAGTAAAAACGCATCGTATAAAAAGATTCATTTTGAGTAAAAGTAAAATTCATAGGGGGTTATACCCCGTATAAAAGAAATTTGTGTACAAAACAAAATATTCCTCAATGAAAGGATATTGAGATGAAGTCCCTTTCAAAGATAATTTTTTAAAAATAAAATAGATCTATTATGTGTATTCACTATATTTACAGATAAATAAAGAATAAATACAATATAGGACATAATAATATCGTGACATAATTTGAAATTAGGAGATTAACCCAAAGAATGGAAATTGGGTCAAGAAGATCACTTACCTTGTTTCTGACTTGACTTGACCGTTCTTTAACCTCATGAATAATAAACTGGAGTTAATATCTACTTGCTTAAGATCCTTTTTCAAGTTCATTATTCTTTTTATATCACTTATTACCATGTTATGAACACTATGCAATTATTTAAGTTAATAACGGTCGTTTTGTCGATATTTGGTACATGAGTCAACAATAAACTTTTTATAATTACAAGTAGTTTATGTGGTAAAATATCCATTATCTCCAGAATTATATTCATGATTTAGATATCATATATATCATATATATACAGTATATACATTCATTCATAATATTACGTAACATTTAGAGGTAATAAATGAAATGCACCGTTAATGGAGACGGTAAGCCGTACGTACACATGAACGCTACTTTCATTTATATTTCATATTTAATGGAATGAAATCATAATTATATAAATGTATATTATAATTCCAGTATAATATAATGTATAATACCATTTAATCCATCCTTTATACATCCCACATATGGCATTAATGATTCAAATCACTTTGAGGGGGCGGTAGTCCGAACTTCCTAAAATGAAAATACCGCGTTTACCCATAATGGAAACCATAATGGTATGCAATAAATGAAAAATACAGAAGCTTAAGTAAAACATAAACATATTATATATCATATATAAATATAGTTACATCTTAATGGCCACCTTTGAAGGTGTTATATGGGTGGTGAACAATCATCGTTTCGTGAGGCAGAAATTCGCCATCCAGAGAAATAGTATGTTCTTTTACCATTAGATGTAGGTGTGTGTATGTTTTTCTCAAATAATAATTATAAAAAAATCCTAGTATATTTAGGATACTTTTTTGGTTACAAAATAAATTAATAAAATGATTTTATGGGGTTGGAGAAGCAAAATAAAACTAAATAACATAAGAGAAGACATTACCTTAAAAGCAGGTAACTATTTTTGATTTGAGACAAAGGCTTCCTTTGGAAGAGTTCTGCCCTAAGTGAGACTTCTAGGAGTAATATAGGGAATATGGTAGAGTATTTGGTCAGATTTTGGCCGAGCCAAATGGATTTAATGTGTGAATAATGTGGTAGAGGTGGGGGCATTTTATAAGAGAAGAGAAGGGGCACTCTTGGAATGATTAAAATGTTACATTATTATGAAATGGTATTCGGATTATAAAGGTCCCACAATGATATATTTCAAGGATAAGGTGGTAGGGGTTTTAAATATACTCATAAAATAGGTTTTTGACAAGTTTAAGCCTTAGATTTTAAATTATTTTTTCATTTTATTTAAATCGTTAATTAATGAGGTAATCGCTGCATCATCATTGTGTCATAAAATTTTAATATATTTAATGTCTAAAAATTATAAAAAAATATCATGATGTAGGAAATATTTTTATATTTCTATGGAATATTTATAGTCAAAAATATTACTTGTATAACCTCATTTATAAATTGTTTTATTAAAGGAACTCATGTTTGTGGCATTTTTATTTTAACATTAAATAAAAAGTCATTAATGTCATTTTCCTACCAAAGTGGCTCAATGGGGTCCCCAAGTTGACCCATGGATTGTCTTGGTCGGTCATGACTCATAAAATAGGGGTAGGATAAGTGTAAAGGTATTTTCATATTTTTATAATATCATTTTTACCTTAAATTTCACTAATTACCTTTAATCGCGATTAATTAATCTTAAAATTTATTATTCACCAAAAAATTATTTTAATCCCATTGAACCACATTTTACTTCCTAGTGACCACCATGTATGTCGGATTTTTGAAAATCAAATCACAGAAGTGGTAATTTTCATTTAAATGAAAAATCCGTTTTTTAACTATCACTTAGTGGTTTCACTATTCATCAAAAATTGAAGTTATTCAGAACAATGCCAAAATTTAACCCTAAGCTATAATTGATATTCCGAATTCAAAAATGATTTCTATTTTATTAGATTCCAAACATATAAGTTGCATTAATTAATTTTATATTTAATTCATGATGTCACAACAAATAGCATGTTTTTAAGATACAATATATATCAAAAGACTGACAATTGTTTATGTCAAATTTCATAGTGAAATTAATTATAATGAAGACCATTGGATAAAATGGTAAAAATATATTCTAATTATAATTTAAAACCACTCAATAGTAAAATTTATAACTATAAATAATTTTGATTAAAAATGTTTTTTTAGGTATTTTTCACTATTGATAGAAAATTGGAAGTTCTCAAAAAATTACAAAAAATTCAACTTATGATAATTTCGATATTTTGAATACAAAAATGAAGTCCAATTTGAAATATAAAATTTATATAATTTCAAAAAGTGGGTATTTAAATTCATAACTACTAATTTGATTGGTCGCGGTGTGTTAGAATCTCGAACTTGCATACAATGCAAGCTATTGCATTATTGAAAGAGAAACGTATCGTGAATGCTTGGGGTGTTACATTTAAGGGATTTATTGGGAGGATTTAGGGCATTCAGATAAGTTTTGATGTAAGAGGAAGATGGTTTTTTCTATGTCCTTATTTTTAAATCATTTTTGTTTATTTTTTTACAAAAAATTCAAAACTAATGACTACATAATTAATTATCAGCATAAACAGAGAAATTTAAATCATATCCACTTGTATCTTATCAATCGTTAAAGGTTACATTTATCTATTAATTTTTATAGTGGAACTCAGGTAGACTCATCGGTGATGGTACTTTTTTATAGTCAATTGTTGTTGTGTATTTAATTTTATTGGGGGGGAGGGGTTATTTGAAGATATAATATGAAATGATTGGAATATATAGATTGATTAAAAAATTTGATAAAAATTTGATTGAGTTATTTATTGGGTATTTAATCTTATGATATGAATTATAATTTCATTATA
This sequence comes from Viscum album, assembly GCA_963277665.1. Classification (NCBI taxonomy): domain Eukaryota; kingdom Viridiplantae; phylum Streptophyta; class Magnoliopsida; order Santalales; family Viscaceae; genus Viscum; species Viscum album. The sequence continues at coordinate 20,789 of CAUJRU010003506.1, forward strand.
TTGAAATAAATTAACACCCACTTCACATGAAGACTATGAATGAATACCCAATGGTTAATGCTTTTGTCCCGTACTTAATATAATATAGTGTAATATTTTTAATAAAATCTCGTTTATAGATGTGTATTTATGGTTTTAATAATCCATGGAATGCAGATGTTAAACAAAACATTTCATTAATCAATGATATTTTAAGATAAAAAAACACAATGATAACAAAAATATATATATATCGAGAAAAACAAACCAATAATGTAATATCCCCAAATTATGACTCACCCAAATGGTAAATTTCTCATCCATTTATATGGGTAGTAATATGGTAATATGTGTTTATGGGGAATAATTCTAAATTGAATAAAAATAAAGGTATTAAAAAACTATTATGCATTGAGCACACTAACGAACAATTATGAAAATTTAATACTAAAATTTGATTGAATGAGAATGAAGAAGACAAGATGGGGTTTCAACATGATTTAAAATATTGTATGAAAAATAATTTTAAAAAATATATGGTGGGTGATAGAAAGAGATAATAAGAAAAAAATACCATTAATATATATGAAAGTTGTAAGTCTACCCTCCAACATTGGTGTCCATTGGACTTATGAAGCCATAGTTATAGTAGTTGGAATAAAAAAATTACTGATTTCCATAAAGGCTATTTCAAAGGACAAAATTTGAGTGGTTTTTTGAATAGATAGATTCCCTAAAATATGAATAAATTATTCTAAAATGTATTACAACTATATCATGGATATCACACTTCCAAATCTCACCTCAAATTTATTTTTATATCAGGAAAAAAATTAATAGTTGTGTTCTAGTTTTAAATTCTGAATATAATGGTGGGATGAAATGAAAATCATTTGTTGGGATAGTTTTTTGGAGTTTAGACATAACATTATTATATGTGATTAATTTTGATAATCAAGAAAATATTATGGAATTTGATCATATTTGGGATTCTAGATTTATCCCAGAATTTCAGTCATCATGGATGGTCATGTTAATTCATGCATTATTTGAACTTTCTTGTGAGGGCCATATTACCCATCAAATGGTTGAATAGGCCCAAACCCCGGTATAATGAATTGTCTAAAATTGAATAAGGAATCCAAAAAAGAAAAACCATACGATTTTTATAATTATGGGAGACTAATAATTAAAACAATAATATTACTTGAAATGATTAAGTCAAATAATGAAAAAAATATTTATTTATTATCAAAACATGAGTATTCCACTACAATTATGCACATTTACATGAAAATTATTAAAGGGAGTAGACATAATGTTATTAATAAATAAATAACATCAACGATATGTGTCTTTTATAGATTAGATATAGTACCAAAAGACACATATGAAAGTCATTCCTTTATTTTCACTTATCAAGGTAGACAGTTTGAGATTTTTGTTGAGTGCTTATCTTGTCCCTCTAACATTGACTGTAACAGCCCACGATTTCATGGTATCATTATCAAATTCAATAGCTTTTGTTTTCATGAAATAATTATATAAGGTGCACTATGGTCTATTAAACTAATGATTTATATAGTGGTTATGAATAGTATTAACCATGAATTGAATTTAAAATATTAAATATAATTTTTAAATTTATATTATGTGTTTATTAGACATGATATTAAAACAAAATCAAGTTTTCAAAAAAAATTATTTTTTAAAAAAATATTGTCTTATATACTTTTAATGGAGAACCCTTTTAAAATACAATATTTGAAACTTTTATATATTCATTCTGAAAAAATAAACTTCATGTTTATAATAAAAGCATATAATTTAGGTATGGAAATTTCTTTTTCTGTTTTTCAGATAAATTTAATATATTATTAAATAGTGACAAATATTTCATTTTAATTAAAACATGATTTTTCATTTTATTTATTTATATTTTATGGTTATTATTTAAATTTGTTTTTATTTCTAATTATATTATTTTTTATTTATTTGATACAATTTATTTCATTGTAATTATGTTTACATTAAAATAGATATAAGCACATTTCAAAGTTTTGATTGTGTTTACTTTTGAAAAACTGGTCTTATCATTTTGAAAATAGGTATTAATATTAATTTATTTATTCAAATAAATATAATATAAATTTAAAAAAAATGGATTCCATATATGGAATCAGTGGTTCCATATTATGTTAATAAGTTATTTTTAGTTTTTTTTATTATGAATAGTAACCGCAGTAAATTTTTTATTCCCATACTTATAGGTAAATTAGGTAATTAAAGATAAAAATAATATTATAAAATCACCCTTAAACCCATAAAATTATTATTAGATAACTAAATTCGACCCTTACATCCTATGTTTAAAAATGGAATCATTTAACAGACATTTTTCCCTGAATATGAAATGGATATTATTACAATTAATGAGTATGACAGAATGTCACACACTCATTACATATAATTATAATAATTTTAATATTGAGATATCCAGGAGATAACATAGATTATAAATAATCTATATAAATATAAAATAAATACCTACATCATAAAAATTTACTTTTGATTTTATATTTCATTCATTACCATTAATTATGATGGAATATTTGGGAAGAAATTATTTTATTAATCAAAATACTAAATAAATGATACTAAAAATATTAAAAATAATTTTTTTTTATTAAATTAATTGAATAAAATAATTTTGTATATAAAATACACATGTTAGTTAAAATTTTAATGTATTGGTTCAATGTTATCATGGTGGTTTTATATATTTTTTTAATCGACATAATGAATGGTATTAAAAATTGACATAAATGATATTTTAAAATATATAATGTTTTATTAAATGATATAAAAGTAATAAAAATATATTATTCATCAAAATAAAATTAATAATGTCAAATATTTCATAATTAATATAATTTTTTTTGTTATTCATTTTATAGTAAAAATATTAACCATATAGTGTAAAAATATAAGAAGAAATGACCAATGTTTAATTTCTTAACTATTGGTTAAATCTGAAAGATATAATTAATTTTATGACATAAACAAATATAAATTTAAATATTATATTTTATATAGAGCAATATTCATTTTTATAATAGAATAAATTCAATTAAGATCTATTTATAATTGAATATTAATTTATATTAATTTAACTTTTTAAGAGTTTTCTGATGTTCCCTTCCCCTCTCTTATAAAAGGAAACTTATCCTACACTTTAATTTAAACAATAAAATATCTTTGGATGGGAAATAATAATCCAATATACTCTCATAAAGTCACTAAATACATCTTAGATACTTTAATTTTGGATGAAATCCATCCTAAGGTGTCTTATTGGGAAAATCGAAAGTAGATACCAGAAAAGAGGTGATTTTTTATCACCACTTTCAAAGTTATTTTCTTCTTCAACGTCAACATTAAATGTTGTTTCCACACCAATGTGATAAATATAGTTTCATACATATACATAGTGGTTATTATAGTAATGGAAAAAACATGTTACTTATTTTATCCCTCATATGAATAACAATATCAACATGTGGGGGAACTTATAACTTATACACTAATTGTCATCTTTTAATTTGTTATTCCACACTACATTATTTTTATGGGTATAATGAAGATTATAACTAATATAAATAATTAATATAAAAATATATTTATTATATATAATTAATATACATTCCAATTAAATATCATTTAATCATCCAAAAAATTATATCGTCACTCGTTCGTACGTACGACCTACTACCTCCACAACGCGGTGAGATTCATTTTATATGATAACCATTAATGCATTTTTATAGACATTATATGTTTAATAAAAAATATTTATTAAAATGATATCATTATGTATATGAATAAAATAAATCCTATTTCATAACAACCATGACTTACACAACCAAAAATGCATAGGAAAACGATGTGGTTAACACCCTGTACAATTGAAATTATAAAATATTATTAACAAAAGGTTATAAGATGATCATATATGATATCATTAATATGGATATGGTCTTGAAATTATTTGATAACATGATTTAACCATTATATTGGTGGTTAACACAACCTAACTAAGGAAAATTATTAGTTTTGGGTTTACTTCATAATATCATAGTTATTCGACATTGATTATTTGTATCTATCTTTGGGAAAATCATTATAGTCCATGTCCATGTTTCTTAAATTGCACTTCCAAAGATTATAAAAAAATTATTATTTTCATTTTTACCTACGTATGATTTTTTATAAAATATTTTTAAAGGAATATTTCAATATTTTTATAAATTATGTACTCTATAACCATTTAGAAAAATTAATGAAAGAATGTTTTTTTACATATATGGAGAAAGAGGCTATTTTCCTCCTTTTTGATGCCTTATCATTTTTAATATTTTTATACAATATTAAGTTTATTTTCAAAATAAATTTTTTATTTTATAATATTGATCCTTCTAAGTTATTTCAAAGAGAAAGGGGATATTAATATCAATCAGTTTTAATGAATTCATTATATTTTTTTCATCTATCTCAACCTCCTTTGTTGTATTTTATTCTTAATTGAGGTTGATATTTTTTTGATATAGTCAATGAAATTATACTGAAGGGTTTATGATATATTTGGCTGTAGGTGTGATATTTATATACCATTCATGGTTGATGGCTAAAGTATTCATATTTCATATACAATATTTTAATATGACTGTTAATGTATTTTATGTTTCACCATTTCTTTATGAGGAATTTACAAAACATAGAATGTGATGGGAAGGGCCCACTATAGTCCCTCAATACATAAGTATGATTCATGAAAAAAATAGTTATGGTTTTGGAAGCATCCTTAACCATTAAATAGATTCATATGATGAATACTTGAAATTACTATATTCTTAGTATGAATCCTTGACAATATTAGATTATTTCCATGAAACCTCAATGATATGTTTTAAATTTCCATCATTATCCCATTTCTGGTTATGAGATTAGTTATTGATATTACATGTGATTATTCGACTACTATAATATCCATGTGATTGTTTAAATGAAATTATTTGATTTATTCTTTTCATATTAGGATGAGGATTGTGTTTAAAATTATTTTATATTAGTTTTATACCTTTCTACAAAAATTTATACTTATACATGAAAGCTTCTGCTATATTATTTCACCTTACTAAGCATATGATTTTACACATTTCTTACGTTTTATTTTCCATTGAATCCCCGATGTGTATTATGATTGATATGGAGGGTAAATTTTAGAGAATAAAGATGTTATTAATGAATTATCTATGTCACAATTTATATTTTGTATAATCCTATTAATTCAATGTATATATTATATTTTCCAGGACTGCTAAATTGATCGGTCCTCCAGGATTTGATTCCTCACAACCATGCTAATTAATTTTAATAATTCACGGATTTTAGGATTTTGAGGTAGAGGGATTATATTTAGTATCAGATAAGGTTTATTAACAATCATGGAAACTAGATTTAGAAATCATGGATTAGTGAAAATTACACTAAGATATACATTGAGAATAAGTATCAATGAATGTTCTATAATTTTGGTAAAATATAAATCATTTTCATTTTCCATGAAAAACATCCATGTGTGGATACTAAAAGTTGACGTGGTTCTAGAAAAAATGTACCTTGGAGTAACAAGTTCGACAAGGTGTTCTAGGCCTGACATGGGGAATCATAGTATAAGAGAATGAGCCTTACTATACACCTAGTTTGACACATATAGGGTATATTCTTAGGATAGTTGATATTCTATTTTTAAAATTTTATGAAGAATTTATATTTAAATAAGTCCCCATTGAAACCATATTTATTATTTAGAGATTAGTTATACCTAAATATTCATTTTTTATCTGAATCACATGTTTTGTGATTAAAAACTATGTTTCATAATGTTACGATCTAATCTAATGTATTTAATTATTTATAAATGGTGCTTTGTTGATGAAATGGAAATCGTATAAATGCACATAATCCTTGTAGGGTTTTCCCTCATATGAAAGATAATGATTTTCTTGTATGAACCAAAACTCATTCTCAATAACATATAACCATATTGGGAAGACTAAATTAGGTTATGAACAATAACATTACCCATATAGACTGGTTTATCCACACTGTGGTGGAAAAATGTTATACTTATTTAAGAGACAACTACCTCTAACATTCAATTAGAGTGAAAATACATTTATAACTGAACAATGGATAAGTTATTTAGAGAATATATTTCTTACATTATGATGAAACAAATGTTATAAGGTGGTAATTGAAGTCTATAATTTCGTCGGAGTTGCATATCAATGGTGGTCATTGATTCAAAAACTGATAGAGGGGTATAAAATTTAAATTATGGAATGGATGGATTTTAAGGATAATTTCATGGAAAATTATTTCCCTCATAAAAAATGGGATGATATAGAGATATAATAATTGAGTCTATGGTAGATGGAGGATAATAATGAAATAAAGTAAGGAGCTGACTTCACAAGGATAGAAAGGCATGTTCCAAACTATATACAAATCACAATGAGTAATAATTATCATTTATTTCATGTGTTAAATACATTTATCCAATAGGATTTGGTCTTCCAAACATTCTCACCGTAAAAATGTATAGTCTCATTTGTCATCATGATATAAAAAAAATTCATGTCATATGAACTTAAGGGATAGGAAGAGAAGCATAGAATGGTAGAGAAAGAGGTAGATAATGGGAACAAGGGAAAGAAGGATATTCCCACATGGGACAATTATGGATGGAAACATCATGGAGCCTACATAAAAAGAATAGTATTTTGTTTGATGTGTGGAGAAAAAGAACACAATGCCCATTTTTTCAAGGAAAAGAAAGTATTTACAAATGTGAAATTTTTACACTATAAAGACGTGGGGAACACAGAAAAATAATACCTATATAGAGTAGAAAAAGAAATGGGATAAAAGTTAATATTATATTGTTTCTAGAGTCAAGTTTGATTAAATAATGTATTTATGTTTTTGGATCCATGAATAATGTTTTTATATTCTAGTTATATGAATAATGTGATATATAATGACTTTATTGGAGTACAACTTAGTTATGTATTTGTATGCATACGAGTTTTAATCAAATATTTAATGCTTATAAAATATTTGGGAAGTGAGAGTAAGAGATACATTATGTTTATTGGGGAATATAATGTAAAAATTGATTCTAGAAATATAGATTTATTTTTGGATAGTGAATTATAGTGGATGTATTTTGATTGATTCATATCGTTCGAATAGTCTAAATTTATAATTGGATAATTTTTATTGATGAAAACACAATTCATTAATTTTTAATATACAAAGGTTATTTCTAGAATTTTACAATAATATAGTTTTAGAAAAAGAACAAATTGTAGGTCGATTGACCACCCGTCATATAAGACAATTCTATGGGAATCTAACCAAAAACTGAATAAAGACAAGGATTTATCACCTACCACTAGCCTAGGAGATGTACCTAGATTTTATAACATAGTTTTCTTTATTTATGTGGTATAAGTTCCTTATTAAAACCATAAATAATTAAGATAAATAGAATATTTTTGAGTATTATTATCCTTTGAATAAAATGATGAGATTTTGGTAGGAATTATTTAATGGATTAAACTCTATATGCCAATTAATTATTGTTCTGTGAACTCTTAGTCTAAAAATTAAATTAATTATTCAACTCTATGGTAACAATATTGAAAAAAAAAATCTGTCCTAGTACAATCAATGATGAATCAACTGGGATCTAAAATCATCACTAATTTCTAGCCTTGTGATTGTTAAATTTTTTCCCATTATTTTCCCTATCACTCTCTATTATATCATGATGGATATATTTTTCATTCATTTCAATGATTTCCTATGTATAACCCTAGTGTGTGTTATCTCCACTAACCTTCATTCTTCCATGTGATTATATTAATGTGGACTTCCTATTAATCATTTTCTGACATGGGATTCCAATAAAGAAATATTAAAATGTCAAACCCCTAATTTTTTATCCAAAGTTCAAATTTATAGGATTTAATTTACTGAAGTATGTAGAGAGTAACAACAGAATATTTCATGGAATGCTTCTTTAATTAAAAATATTCTATTACACACAATACAAAGTTTTAATAAACCATGATCTATAAATCCAACTATTTAAATATTGGTTATGAATAGTAGTGACCACATTGATAATTTTATATATTCCATATATTTTAACATTTATGTTATATGTTTTTTAGAGTTGATATAAGAACCTATTCAATTTTTCGATTAGAATAATTATTTAAAAAATGAAATATCATAGCCTTTTAATGGAAAACTCATTTTCAATCCAATATTTGACACTTATATATATTAAATTTGAAAGAAAACTTAGTTTGAAGTGGGACATATTAATTTAGTTCAGAACTATTTTTTATGATTTTTATATAACATTATTATTTTATTGAATTGTGAAAATACTACATTGTAATTCAAAACTACTTTTTCATCTAATTAATTTATATTTATTTATTATCCTTTTATTTGGTTTCAAATAATAATTAGATAATTTTTTATCAATTAATATAATATTTGTCATTGGAATTATTTTCACATTAAAATTTAATATAAACACTTGTTAGTAATTTGAATGTTTGGTCTTTTGAAAAACTCATATTCCCATTTTTTCAATAGGGATTAATAGTTATTTAATTACTACAACATTTTAGTATAAAATTTTGGATTTTGGATTCAATATTTCAAATCAGTGGGTCGAAATAATGTTAATAGGGGACTTTTATTTATTTTTTGATATTATGAATATTAACTATAGTAATTTTTTCATTACCATAGTCAACAGTAAATATTGTAATTAATGGTAAAATTAATTTTATAAAATTTCCCTAACACCTATAAAAATTCTATTGGATGAATAAATTTGAATATTATATCCTATTTTTTAAAATGGATTCATTTACTGTACACTTTTCTATGAATATGACATGAATGTTATTAAGTTGAATGAATTTGATAAAATGCCACACTATCATTTATTTTAAGAATAATAATTTTAATAAAGAGATATCCATAAGAGAACATTAATTATATATTTTTTATAATAATATATAATAAATAACTATATCATAGAAATTTTTTAATTATTTTTATAGATTAAAATATTTTAATTAATTATTACATAATAATGATGGGAAAATACTTTTGTTAATAGAAATATCCAATCTATGATATTAAAAATATTAAAAAAAATATCAATTGACTTAATTAAAGAAATAAAAAAAATTATAGATAATATAGACATGTTGGTGACCTATTGAAAGTATTTTATCAAATTTATCATGTTGATTCTTATGAATTTTAAAATGAAAATATTGAATAGTTTATAAATTGACAAAAATGATATTTTAAAATTAATACTATTTTATTAAAGTATATAAAAGTCATAAGAGTATATGGTTCAGAAAACTAACTGGTATAATTTCAAAATTTTAATTAATTATCTAATTTGTGTTCTTTTGAAATTTTATTGTAACTATATTAACCCTATTGCATAAAAATATATGAAGAGACAGTAAAAGGTAAACTATTTATCTAATAGTTAAATCGAAATTATATGTATAATTTTATGACCCCCAAATTTATAAAATTTATTGGTTGATGAACTTTATAACCATACACATTTTATACTCTAATAAACTCACATTGTATCCAATTTTTGGTGAAAATTAATTAATTTTAATTTAATAATTTAAGTGTTTCTTAATGTGACCCTCCCCTATCTTATAAAACGGAACCAATATTTATCATTAATTAAACCCTTTATAAATTGTTGGCTCAGCCAACCCCTGCCCATTTCCTCTCCCAACATTCATCTATATATCTTATAGGCTATACAATGGGCCGAAAGACATCCTATGGAGTTCTATTATGAAAATTAAGAGGACATTCCTGAAAAAGATGTAATAGTTTTATCACCTCTTCCAAATTTATTTTTTTATTATAATCACGGGACTACCAATTCACAAATTTTATCCATCACATGAATTACAGTATACTTATGCGTGTGTGTGTGTGTAAATCATACGATCTACATGTCATTTAGTAAAATTTTATTCAATACTACTTTATATGGATGAGTATCAGGATATTTATAATGGATATAAATAATAAATATAACATGGAATTTAATAATTATAATTAATATACCATTAAAATACATAAAAATGAACCATCAAGGAAATTATATCATCACTCGAGTGTTCATACGTCAAGTTGTATCCATGATGTGGTCCGATTCCTTCTCCATGTCAACCAATAAAAATTGATTATAATTTTTTTTTGATGATTAAAAATAATAATTATGAATGTTATATCATTATTGATATGAATATAATACACTCTATACACAAAAAACATTACATACACAATAAAACAAGCATAGGAAAATGATGCAGTTAACACTCAAAACAATGGTAATACAAAAATATTATTAACAAAATGATATTAGAATATGATATATGATATTATAAATATGGATACGGTCCAAATATAATTTAATAACTTGTTTTTAACCATTATATAAGTTGTTAATTCACCCTCCATTAATTGAAGGTATAAGGTAAGGGTTTATTTCACAATATTATTATTATTCGAGAATTTTTATATATATGTATCTACAAGGACATATTTATAATACTTGTACATATTTTGTAAAATTTAATTCAAAATATTATCAATAATTGTTTAAAGTAATTTCTACCCATGTTTTACATTTTATAAAATGTTTTGAAAGGATTATTTCCATTGTTTTCCAATAGATATACTTTATAGCCTTTTTGAAAAATTACTGAATGACTGTTTTTCTAACTTGTATGGGGAAAGAAGATATTTTCCACCATTATGACGCCTTAACACTTTTATTTTTTCTTTACATACATATAATTTTATTATCAAATTTTTTTTCTCATTTCTAATTTAATGGGATTTAAATGATTTCAAAGTAATAAATAAGTACATCTCAAAAATATTTTTAATAAATATTTTAGATTTTTTCTTCTATGTAAAAATCCATTTTCGGATTTTATACTTAATTTCAGTTAATTTATTATAACACCCCATGATTTCATAGAAATGTATCCACTTTAAAGTAATTCAATTGCTTACGCTACACGAAACACCGAGTAGGACCACACCACGACATACCAAACTATCCATTAAAAAAGAGGTTCTGAATAGTATTAACTAAATTTGGAATTTTATATACTCAATATAATTTTAGAATACATATTATGGGTTTCATATACATAATGTAAGAACAAATTCATCTTTTAAAGAAAATAAGTATTTTTTTAAAAAATTCACTTTTACCACCTTTTAAGTGAAATCCCTTTTAAAAACCAAAATTTGACACAATTATAAATTTAATTTAATAATATTAAATACTTATATTTAATTGGGACATATAAATTTATTTTTGATAAAGTTTTGGTACATTTCTGATAATATTTAGATTTTGATGAATTCTGAAAAATACTAAAATTTAATAGAAACAAATTTTTTGAATTAAATAATTTTTAGTTTTAAATTTTTCATTTTCATGATTTGGATGTATAATTATATTATATTTTTATCATTTAATATAGTTTAGGTCATTATAAGTAATTTCACATTTAAATTTGACATAAACACATGTCAATCTTTTTATAGTTTTTACTTTTAAAAAAATCACTTTTCGATTTTGAAAACAGGAATAAAATTTAGATTATTTAATGAAACTTATATTTTTTTAATTTTTTAAAATAGAATTCATTTTTTAATTTTTAATATCAAAATTATATTAGGGTAAAGTTTGGGTATATTTCATAAAACATTCAACTTTTAATGAATAGTGAATAATACTATGATATTATTTAAAATCGAATTTTTATATAAATAAATATTTAATTCATTTTAATTTATTTTAAGTAAAAATAAATATATAATACCTATATATTTTCAATTTAATTCATTGGAGTCATTTTATAATAAAATTATATGTATAAAATTTTATTGAAATTTTTACCGTCCTTTACCCACCTTCTAAGAGCATTTTCAAATTAGCATAAAACTTAATTATACATCTTCTGTGTATTGAATTTCAAAAATCTGAGAGAAACGGTTAATATCAGTTAATAAATTAGGTTCACTAGATGAATTTTTTTTGGTGAATAGTAACTTTTGACTTTTATTTACCATGGATAAAAATAAATAGGGCAATTAATGGTAAAAAAGATAATATAATTACCCTAACACATTTACCAATTCTATTGGATAAATATAATTCGAAGAAAAGAAACTTTAGGAATAAAATATGATTCTTTATGTCCACTTGGATTAGATTAAAACATTTATTATTATTTTATTTAAAGAAGAGATAAAAGTGTTAAATTCAACGTTTATTAAGTAAACCATTTTTAATATACGGTTATACATAAGATACATTTAACTACAAATATATAAAATAAAGATCAATGACTTCCTACATAATGTAATTTTATTTATAATTTCTATAAATTAAATAATTAAATTTATTTATGATACAATAATGAAGTAGTAATTACCTTTCTAATGACATATTAAAATAGTTTATATTATTATATTAAAATAAATAGAATTTAAAAGTTTTGATGAAATCCAAGAATTTTATAGGATAATATAACATGGTATTAATGATCAAAAAAACATGTTATAAGTGATAAGGTTTTTATGACATTCACAAAAACAAAATTCCCATTACTGTCAAAATTGACATAAATTTATTTTTAAAACAATTACTATATTATTGGTTGATATAATATTCCTAAAGATCTATGTATTGTCTAAAGGGATTAAATAAAATTGTATATGTCATTAATTAACCACTTGATGTTTTCTTGGATGTTTATAGTATGTTTATTAACCATATAGTTTATGAATATAAGAAGACACACTAAAAGACAAACTATTTACCTAAGAGTTAAATCTAAATGATATGGTTAAAATGGTAACATAAAATTTTCTAAAACATATTAGTTGAGATTATTTATACTAATACCCACCTTATCTTAGAAATAAATAATTTTATAGTCATTAGAAACCGAAATTTATTTTATTAAAAATATTATATCAATCATTTCATAAATTGACACTCACCTCTCTTATAAAAGGGTACTTCCCATTATCCTAATAGGACACCTCCAAAGCAATTTTTCTCAGCCAACACCTGACCAAGTATCTTTCAAATTTCCCTCAATTAAATCTAGAGGTTGTGCATTGATCATAAAGAAATACTATTGAGACCTTTTGATCAACTCAAAAGAAAACACTTGAATAAGAGGAAATAGTTTCACCACCCTCTTTTAAGTTCTTTTCTTCTACCACTTCCTCTTCATTTTTTGTTTCCATACCAAAATAATAAATAATGTACCTTATACATACTATTATGTTATTATAAATATGGTACAACCATTTTCGTTATTCTATCCATACTACAAATGACAAAGTTACCATACATGCATACGTACGACGTACCGTCTCCACGTCGTGGTGTAGTTTGTTATTCAAAAATATAATTAATTGGATGGGTATAATAATGAGTATAACCAATTTTAATAATAAATATAAAATTTTAATTATTTTGTATATATGATATAACAAAAATTATATAAAATTTCACCATTAATATATTGATATTGTCTCTCGTGCGTATGTACGACTTGTCATCTCCACAAATGCAATGAGAATCATTCCCCATAAAAATCATTCAACAATAATTTTCATTTTACGATTAATATTAATTTCTATGACCATAAAATCATTTAATATATGAAAAAAATAAAACCTATACATAATAAACAATACGTACATAACAAAACATATAAAGAAAAATGAATCAGTTAACAACCAAAACAATAATAGTACTAAAATATCATCAAAAAACAATATTATGAGATCATATATGAAATAATATTTATGTATTTGGTTCTTTTATAATGTAATAACAATTATTTCACCATTATAAAATATTTTAACATACCCTATACTATGTAAAAGTACAAGTTAAGGGGTTTTCATCTCACATCTTATTCTCGTGAGATTTATTCTATATTACCACAATTTGTTTTTGTGTTGTGTATGTACTGCCCATGATTGTATTATTTGTGTAATATACTTTAATATATCGGTATTTACTTCTTCATTTTATGATATTTCTTTCATGGTATTTATGATTCATATGTTACCAAATTTGTAAGGTAATTTCAAATATCAATTTCCACTCATTCGGTTTTACACAAATATCACTAATTACTTTAGTCCAAGATTATGGGTGAAATTGCTATTTATTTACTTATGTAGTAATTTACACTCTCGTTTGTTTGGATATACTTGTGGTATACATTATCCCTCAATTGATAAATTCACAAGTATTCGATATAATCTTGATAAGATTAAACTCAACTCAATTTCTATTCACTAAGTTGAACATCTAGTTCATTGGTGTTGTTTTTATAATACTATGTGTGAATGTAATATAATTGATTTAAACAAAATATTCAATAATATTGAGTGTATTTATATTTTTCACACATAATTATGTCATTATTTTTCTTAACCTAATTATTTGGGCTTTATAAATTAATTCACCTCAACTTACATTCCATTGAGACTTCTTTGTTGTTATGAACCAATTCACCTTTCTTTGGTGTATATATTATACATTGACATAATATATCATGTGTCACTTTATTATAAAGATATTATAATGTTTTCATTACCTCAATTATTTTTATTCAAGTGTCTCTCCTTTGTATAGGAACTCTAACTAAAATATCATTTTAAATCTTTTAAAATTTTATTATTCTAAATCATTATCATTAATGTCCATGTTTTAAAAATGTTTTTATGGTTTTATTTAAATGGAAATTAATGTTTTAAAAATGAAATTACTTTTAAAAGTTTCAAAGTGGAATTGTACACATTGATTCAAAAATATATTTTAAACATCTTCTTGATTAATAGTGAGACTTTAAAATGTTTTCATGAAAAAGGGTTATTTCTCTCAAAGATATTTACTGATCATTTTCAACAATGTCAAAATACTTTATAGGATATTATTCTTGATCATGGTTAATTTATAATGATAAAAATATTTTATACAATATTGATGGTTTTGTGATATTTTTGACTATGGATGTGTTATTTTTATACCATTCAATGTTTAAAAATAAATTATTGACATTTCGTATGGGAGTTTTAATAAGAATGATTATAATGATTAAAAAGTTTCATATGAGGATAGAATTGGACTTTGTAAGTGATGTTTGGAGCCCGCTATAGCTTCTCGGTGCATCTGTAGGTCTCATGAGACAAACTAGTGTATTGAAACAAGGCCTTCGAAAAAATCTTATTTTTAGACATCGTACAAGGTCTTGACATTGTGGTTATAAAGTATAGAATTATGAATTCCATCATTCTGAAATTGGATATTTACATTACATGTGATTGTTAGACTAGTAGAATAACCCTATAAATAAGTAAATCACATTATTTGATTTATCTTTTCAATATTGTGCTGATGTTTCAGTTTAAATAGATTGTTTTCAAGTATTATACATTGCCTTAAATTTTTATTCTTATTTACGACAGTTTCCGCTATATAGTTATCATTACTGAGCATCTGATCTCACCCCTTTATTATGTTTTATTTTTCCCAGGATGCAAAGAACTATATTATGATCAAGATACATGAATATGGAAAGGGATATAATAGTGTTCATAGTGAACACAATTTTGTTTTTTATTTCATGACGTAATGTAAAACTTATGTATGTATCTACTAATTTCAAGGCTACTAAACCGATCGGTATTTCGGGACATGGTTCCTTGTATCGTGCCAATGTTATGTAATATTTCACTGATTCTGGGAAACTGGGGTCTGGGTGTTATAGTTGGTATTAGAGGATTTTTTGTACAAACCTTGGAAGCTATATTTAGAAAAAACATTGATTAGGAAAGATAGACAATGAGGATTAGTATAAAAGAACATTCAAAATATTTTGTAATGTAAATAATATGTGGATTGTCCATAAAATACATCCCAGTCTGGATACGAGCAGGTAGTGGTGGCTTTGTCATAGATATACGAATAATGGAAAATCCGTCAAAGAGTTTAAGAATGACCCAATGTATCCGGGTACATGATAATGGGCCATGCTGCACTCATGGTTACGACACTCCAAGGGGATATTCTTAGGATAATTCACATATTCATTACAAACTGATTTAATGGATTTTAATATAAGATGATATTAAATATCCTTGGTTAATCCTATGGTTTTTTATTTTGAAAATAATGTGTTATGATATTCTATAAATAGTATTATGACTCACAGTATGATTTCTTGTGTTAGTCAATGGATAGAATCCATGGAAGTAATAGTAACATTGAATATGATTTAAAAGGTGGTCATGGGGGTGTAAATGGGAAATGAAATTGATTGTTGATAGGTGTAAAAGATATCATGTTCATCCCAAATCATTTTTCTAAAAATATGATCAAATATATATATATTAACCAACTCCCAAACTCAACAAAGAAAACAAAGGCAGTGAATGATTAGGGCTCCATCAGCGGAGACCAAAGAGCATATAAAGTTCAATTTCCATAACGTAGGAAATATGGAGGGAGACACCCACTAATGTGTCTCAATGGAAGAAATAAACACTTTATGTGTGGTACAAAGGATAAAAAGTAAATAATTATGAAGGAAAAATTAAGTCTACTATGGATGAAAATAAAAATGATCCCAAAAATCCATTTATTGTCATTTGACGTAAATATAGGTGACCTGGGAATTTCTCGAGTGAATTACATATTATATAGATTAACTACTAGGTCAAGAAAGAACCCATGTGAAAATAAATTGATGGTGAGATGTTTAAAAATATTAGTTCTCTTTGTTTAAGTGATTACATTGCATGACTTTTCTCAACTATGTGTAACCCTAATGTTTATTATGTGAAAATTCTATTTTAGGAAAAAATAACTTTTCTATTTTTGATATAGTTATAAATAACAATTTTGGTTTATATGATCCTTGAATTTGTGGAAATTACATGTTACTACATTTTTGGATGAAAATGTGAGGTATGAGATAACATTTGTGGTGAAATTATGATATAGTTATTTTGAGAAATTTATCTGATTTGGGGAATTTTATAAAATATAGTTTTTGAAAAAGGACAACACGCAGACATTTTGACAACCCGTCATGTCAGACAAAGCTGTCGGAATCAAACCCACAACAAGAGTGCGATTAGGATTTATTTCTTAGCACTAAACTACGTGAATTCCATGGTTAGTGTGACTAATTAATTTTATTTAAATGATTTTATTGATTAATAATAATTTGATTTGGGATCTTATGTCTTATCAAATAGATATCCTTAGTATAGGAAAATGATTTGGTGATTAAGGGATAAATGTTATTTTGGAAGATGTTCGCTCTGTTGGGAACACTATTTGCCAATGAAAAATAGAATACAATGGGATTTCATTAGAGGATTAATGGTGGATTTTTATCTATGTTTTTATTATAGATATATAGTGATTCGTGTTATTTATGGAAATGATTATCATATCATAGATAACATGTGATTATGTTTATTACTTTTAATTATGTGACATTAAGAGTAGTCGATGTTATTTGGAGATACAATTTAATGTGAAAGACTATGCAATTGAATTCTTATAAGTTATGGGTTTAAATATTAGATTGGATTATATTGATGTAATTTAATGAAAATTGTTTTTTTAATCGTATTTATTGAACTTGGGGTATTGTTTGTTTAAATTTAGAAATTAAGATTTGTATTTCATTATCTAAAGGATTTTCCATTTTAGGGATCATTAGATCTTGTAATAACCATTTTGGTTTTGGTTAATCTCTAAAGAATAGGTAAATATATTGTTTATCCTTTGTGGATTTTGTGAATCTCTAGAAGTTAATTCAATCACTTCAGGTGTGACCCAGTCATCTTGAATACTCATCATTTTAAAAAAAAGGAGTTAGTGGTATAAAGTTATTAAAGGATTAATGTCAACTTAAAAAGTTATTATATCTCATTATGTTCATAGTCATTCTAATAAAAAAATTCCTTAACATTATGAAATTGAACATAAAACAAAAAACAAAAAACATTGACCATTTACTTTTCTTACATAGAATCTAATGACCCTTATCCCCATCAAAAGTTTGTGGTTTTCTTATTATCTACATTCTAGTGATCATGTTTTCTATCACTCTCCATCAGAACGTGACACTTAGTTTGTCTACCATATCAATGTTATCTTACATGGAATCCTTATATGGGTTATCTCAGGTGACCTTTTTACTTCCTTTTATTTCTTTCAATGAAATAGTTTTATTGACTCTTTTTCTGAGGTGGTAATTTCAATGATGATCCCACTCCCATTTTTAAAATTCCGAGTATGCAATTTCTAAAATGGAGGAAGAATGTAGCACCTCATGATTTCGGAGTATGTTATTTTCATTAATGTAATTAATTAGCTTGCGCTAAACACAACACTGAGTTTGGGCGCACCATGAATTATCGAACTAGCCATTCAAAAAGTAGTTATGAATATTATTAACAAAAATATGAAATTTATATGCTCCATATAATTTTATAATCCATATTATTTTTTTCTAAGACATAATATAAGAAAAAATTCTTTTTTTCAGATAAAATAAGTATTTTTCAACAAATAATATTTTACCACCTTTTAATGGAAAACCATTTTTAAACCAATATTGGACACTTTTATATATTCAATTTAAAAAATTAAATTATTCTTTAGAATCAAGACATAAAAATTTATTTTGGATAATGTTTTTGTACTTTTCTGATAACTTTCATATTTTGATGAATACTGAAATATAGTAAATATAAATTGAAAACAACATTTTTAATCGAAATACTTTATAGTGTTAAATGATGTATTTTAATGGTTTGAAATTATAATGGGATTATAGTTTTATCATTTAATACAATGTAGGTCTTTATAGGTAATTTTACATTTAAATTTCACATAACCACATGCCAATCTTTTGATAGTTTTTACTTTTTAAAAACTCATTTTTCAGTTTTGAAAATGGGAATTTATTATAAATTAATTAATATGAATTCTATGTTTTGAATTTGGTATAATAGAATTCATTTTTCAATTTGAAATATGAAAATTATCTTAGGGTAAATTTTTGGTATAATTTTGAAAACATTTAATTTCTAATGAATAGTTAAAAAACTATGTTATTGTTTAAAACACAATTATTATTTAAATAATAATTAATTTTATTTAACTTTATTTAAAGTCAAAATAGATATATAATAAATATATATGTTCAATATAATTCACTGATGTCATTTTATAATAAGCATAGATGTTTAAAATTTTATTGAACTTTTTACCGTCTTGTATCCACCTTCTAGGAGAATTTTCAAATTCTCATAAAACATAACATTACTACATGTATTAAATAAATTTTATAAATCATAGAGACACTGTTATTATTATTAATTAAAATGTGGTTCAATAAGATGAAAATAATTTTTGGTGAATAGTTTCTTTTGGATTTTATTTACCACAGATAAAAGAAAACAAGGTAATTAAATGTAAACATGATATTATAATTACCCTAACACTTGTTCAAATTCTATTAGATAAGTGTATTTCTATATAAAACAACCATAGTAATACAATATGATCCTTTAGGTCCAATTGGATTAGATTAGGACATTTATTACTATTTTACTTAAAGTATAGTTAAAAGTGTTAAATTCAATGTTTATTAACTAAACCATTTGTAATATATCGTTATACATAAGATAAATTCGATTATAAATATTCATTACAAAGATAAATATATTTTCTACATAATGGTATTTTATTAATAAATTTTATAGGTCATATAATTAAATTTATTTATCACATAATGATGATGAAGTAATTACATTCTTAATGAAATTTTAAAACAGTATATATTATAAATAGTAAAATAAATAGAATAAAATGTTTTGATTGCATAAATTAATTTAATATGTAAATATAACATGTTAGGGCTTATTAGAGAAAAACATTTCTAAGTGAAAATGTTTTTATGACTTCTATAAAAACAAAATACCAAATAGTGTCAAAATTGACATAAATTAGTTTTTAAAAGAAATACTATATTATTGGTTGATATAATATTCCAAAAAATAAATGGTTCACCCAAATTGCTTAAATAATATTATATATGTCATTAATTAAGAACTGGAAGTTCTCTTGGATGTTTAGAGTATTTTATTAACCATATGGTGTTAGAATACAATATGAAACGGTAGAAGTTAACTTTTTTTAGGTAGGTTCTGGTCAAATGACCAGAACCAAGAAATTTATTCAAAATAGAACGTCACAAGCGAATTACAGCAGACGAAACCGTAGAAGTTAACTATTTAACTAAGAGTTAAATCAAAAATATTAGGTTAAATGTTAACCTAAACTTGTATAAAAACTTTTGGTTGAGTGTATCTAGATCTTTCCCTAACTTATCTTGGAAATATATCATTTTTTATCCCTTATCTACCGAAATTTATTTTATTATAAAATAATATTTCAAACATTTCCTTAAGTTACCATGATATCTCTTATAAAAGGGTACATCCCCATCTATTATTTTTACACCACCGAAGCCATTTGGCACAGCCAAAACCTTCCCAAATATCTTCTAAACTTCCATCACTTTAATATATATGCATTACATTGATCATTAATCCAACCTAAGGATCCCTTTTTACCAACCCAAATGAGACACCCGAAGAAGAGACAATAATTTCACCACCCTCTTTGATGTTCTTTTCTTCTTCCACTTCATCTTTATTTATTGTTTCCATACCAAAATAATAAATGCATTACCTTATACATACTATTATTTCCCTATTAATATAATGATATTGTCAATCATGTGTACGTACGACTTACCGTCTCCACAAATGCGACGAGATTCAATCCCCATCATAATCATTCAAGAATAATTTTCATTTTAGGAATAAAAATAATTTTTCAGAACATAATATAATTTTATATATGAATCAAATATATCCTATAAATAACAAACATGGCTTATGTAACAAAACATATAAAGGAAAATGAATCAGTCAACAACCTAAACAATGATAATACTGAAATATCATTAACAAAGAAATATTAGAAGATCATATATGATATCTTGATTATGTATTTGGTTCTTGTATAATTTAATATCAATGATTTTACCATTATACAGTATTTTATCCTACCCTATACTAAGTAAAAGTACAAGGTAATGTGTTTTTATCTCACTTCAAATTCTCATGAGATTCATGCTATATTTCCACTATTTCCTTTTGTATGGTGTATACACTTCTCTTGATTTTATTATTAGAATAATATTATTTAATTTATGGGTATTTACATCTTCGTTGTATGGTACTTCTTTCATGGGGTTTATGTTTCATAAGTTACCAAATCGGTATGGAAATTTCAAATTTTAATTTCAACTCATTCGGTTTTACGCAAACATCATTGATTACATTACTCTAAGATTATGTGTCAAATCAATATTTAATTACTTATGTAGTAATATCCACTACCCTTTCGGTGGATATAATTTTTATAGACATAATCACTACATTTATAAATTCTCAATTCATTGATATAAACATGATAAGATTATTTTTAACTCAATTTATATTCATTGAGCTAAACATCCAAATCATTGGTGTTGTTTTTAAAAGAATATGTGGGAATGGAAATCAATTGATTTTCACTAAATATCCAATACTAT
>CAUJRU010003507.1:0-42683 GCA_963277665.1 Viscum album
TCTTGTTCACCCATCCTGATATTAAATGTTTTTTTTATTTTAATAAACTTTTCCAAATCATTTTTATATTGTCCATTTTTATATTTTAGATCAATATTTTCATTTAATATTTTGATATTTTTTCATTTCATATACCAAGAATATATTTATCTACAATACAAAAAACTTGAATAATTTGTTAAATATTTATATTTATTTTTTAAATCATTCATAGTTTCTTCCAGAATATCACCATATTCTTATATTTCTTCAATTTTCATTTAAGGATGATCAGATAAATGAGCTGAAGAATTAGATGGTACCTCAAAAGAAGTGGCCATAGAGAATAAATTTTCTTTTTAATTTATAAGTTACCAGGTTGAATCTGGCCACCTGGGATATCTTTATATGCACTCCAAGTGGATTTAATTCATTCCTATTGTATTTTTTCATTATCACCATACTTATTTTTATACTTGATCTTCATATAGTAAGTTGTTGTATTTCATTTTTAGTCACATTCATTGTAGATAATCTCATTATAGGAGTTATCAATTTTCTAATCCTTCCTAATATTTCCAATTTTATCATAATTTTTTTTATAATTTCACTTATGTGAAAATTACTTTTATAAAACTTATTAAATATCTTGGATAGCTAATCCATTTCCTCATGAATATTTATATCATCTTTACTTCCAATTGTTTATCCTGATTTGAAAAGATCCTTGGATTTTGATGTGATGCTTTAAAGGAATCCTATTTCATTCTCATTTAAACATCTCCACTGTTAAATTTTAAATATTTTTCAAGATTCATAAATTTTAGAATTACCTCATCGTATGATAGCTTGTTTATGTCACATGATTCTAAAAAAGAGACTAAAAGACCACTCTAAGGATCTAGTAGACATCTCAAGATCCTTAGCACTTGAGTTTTGTCATTCATCTTTTGTTCTTGTGTAATCCTAGTATTAATAATTTCATTGAACATATGATAGATGTTAGAGATATATTAATTATGTTTCATTTTGAATATATCATACTTAATAGTATTTTTACTTAATCTCATTTCCTTAACATTATATACAACTTCATGAAACATAAAGAGTATCCCAAATATGATAAATAGAATTAAAAGAGGATATCATATTAAATCAATACTAAATAATAGAATAAAGACCATATGGATTTAAACTTTGAACCATAAGAATCATTATTTGGTGCATCATATTATTTTCTAGTAGTTTTAGGTTTTTCATACAGATCATCAATAAATACCAAAATATTAAAAATTGTACTCTAAAGATGAATTTTCATTATTATTTTCCGATGACAATAATTTTCCACATTAAGGTAAGAAGGTCTTTTTATACTATAACCTTCATATAATAAATCTATAATGAATAATCAGAGAACAAAAATAAATATAAAATATTTATAAAGTCATGATCAAATTAAATGGTAAGAAAATAGAAATAAAAAAAACCCTTTGATACTACATGTTTGCCAGAGTGGAGTAATCTAGGGGGGGTTAATTGAGATTACAATAAAAATTTCTATATAAAATAATTTAAACCTAAATCCCTTTGGTTAAAAAATTTAACCCAAATTTATAAAATGAAATATATATATAGTTTAATGTTTTTAAAATATTTGTCCATGGTTTAATCAAAAACTCTTTAAAACATTTTAAAATAACTTTAGCTTTTTAACTAAATCTAATCACATTAAACAAAAAATATAAAACATCTATTAAATAATATCATCAATGTATAGTTTCAAAAACAATATTTTAAAAATAGTTTTAGAATAGAGTATGAAGAAATTTGAAACACGAAATAAAATATGATAAAGGAGTTTCAGTCTCAAGTAAAGACCTAATCCTCTTTACTTAACAGTCACACAATATCAAGAATAGTTATTAAAAAATTATTAATTGATCCAAAACCTAGATTAGGTTTTTACATACCATAGAACATAGTGATGCTGAAACTAATACATAGCCTCTTCCACTATTGTCATGGGTGTAAAAATATGTGAAAAATAAAACAAGAGTATCTATGTAATATATTATTCTCTACAAGAACTTTTACTCTATCATATGTAAAAAAAGTTTAGGTAAAACTCAAAATTAAAAAAACTATGGGAATGATAAGTGAAAAGAATTATATGTAATAAATGGTAGAAGTTTAACTATTTTTTAGATGTTTCTTCTATTGTTTATGTCTTATTATTTGTTTGGAGTAGAGATATGAATATGGTAGGATATTCTCAGATCTTCTAGTGGTTTTATAGTGAAAATAGAGTATCAAGATGTTTTGGTAAAGCTAACTTTGTCTTTATATATATTCATCGTATTTTTCTATATCTTTAATCTTCAATAAAAATTAAGTCTTACTCCAAAAGTATCCACTGGAAGAAAATAATTGTGAATTCTTGTACTGAGCATAAAATCTAGGAGTAATAAATATATATAACATCCAATTCAATACTTTATTATAGGTGGTTGAAATATTTTTATATAAAAATATAATAAACAGTTTTAAATATAGTTATTTTAAGTGTCCCACATTAGATCATACACAAGGGATAAATACTTCATAAGAATACTGATCGGTTTTCTTGAAAATACTTATAGTTGATAATTATGAACTCGGGTTTGATCCATTATATTGATAAATTAAATATTATCACCTAAAATTTATATGGTCACTTCATCACTAGCTAAAAAAGTTATTCTCCCTTGTGACTGCATCACTTAAACATGAGGTAACTTGATGTCATGGTAGATCCAAAAGTTTTTAAAAATATGAAAATTCAAATAATATTGATCTGAATTAAACATACAGTCAATTAGTATGAAATTTTTGGTTTATCCAGTACTTTTTGAGATTTATAACATATTTAAAAACCATTTGATTTCTTTAAATTGGCTTCAAAGTCAGTTGGTATCTCATGTAGTCTATTGCAGAGTTTATGAGATCTTCAAACAAATTTTAATGTGGTCTACCTAATTGTTCATGTTGTCACTTTAACAATTTCAAAAAAAAATCAGAGTTCAAAGTATCTTCACAAGGTTTTCAATGAATTCTTATTATTGATCAGTTCTCCTCATGGTCGATCGATTCTTAATATATTCGGTCAAGGACATTGTGAAATTCCACTCCTTTAGTCTCAAAATTGGTTTTATAGATTGATTATCTTTATAATAACATCAATACTTTTTAAATTTCAAAAATTTTCTAGAAAAATATTTAACTTACATAAAACCAAGAAATTATTTGAAACACATAAACATGGCATATGATTATTAAAAAAATTAATTACTTGACTAATATGAAAATGTCCATTGAAATAATGGAGAGTTATAGGGAATGTAATGAAGATAAAGTTAATCACCATAAAATAATTAATTAGTAATGGATGAAATTTGAACAAAAATTCATTAAAAATGATTCTTTTGTAGTAAAACTAAGCCTTTTATAAATAGAAAATAAATTATTAGTAAAACATTACGAATAAGTTCCTTTTAACTATGTTTAAGAACATAGTTATAAATCACTTTAAAATTTTCTTCCCCTTAATTAAGAAAGGAAACAATTTTCATTTTCAATTAAAAATTCATAAAATAGGATTTTAATTGAAGAAATTTATACATTCTAGAGGAATATAAATATAAAATGACACCCATGATGAAAAGAAAATATGTTCATGTCGTATACATTAAAAAAATTAATTTCAAATTTTATAAAGAAAGTAATTTTTTTGAAAAAACATTATAATAATACTTATTAAACCTTTTTAAATTATGTTAAATGTAACACCCTGAAATTATATAATAAGAACATTTTATTCAATAGCGTGTGTGACACAGTACACCAAACATGTAATGGAATATAATTTCTTAATACTTTGTAATATATTTACTATTTTAAAAAGATTATATATATTTCAATGCTTGGAACACCAATTTATATTTCATTACACGTAAGAGATAACTTCCTCGATAACTTGGGTTACACACAAGAGCGACCTTCCATAATAGCTTGTGATACACACATGACTGAGTTTCACCGAATAACAACTTATTATTAAAATATTAGTATTTAATATTATATGATATAACATCTCTATTACTTTTTTGGTTATAAATATTATTAAAAAACTTATAAAAATTTATTTTTTTATAAATATAAAATGAATTCATGGGTTACCAACTAGTGTGAGACAAAAATAAGAACCAATTGAATATAAAATGTAGTATTATTATTTATGCTTCCAAAGAAGTTTTACCTTAATAAACATAATTAATTACAATTAGTGAATGATTTTAATGAAATATATATTTTATATATTCCATAAAATATTTTTAATACACATCCATTAGGTTTTATAGGTATAAGATAAGAAAAAACCCAATTTCACACATAAAATGTTTTATTTTTATAATGGAAATTTTACCACCATTTAATTGAGAACCCATTTTAAAAATGAATTTTGACACTTTAATTGATTTAATATGTCAAAAATAAACTTTATATTTGAAATATAGACATAAAAATAAGGTTAGGGTGAATTTTTATATTTTTCTAAAACATATTATTTTCTAATGAATGGTTAAAAATACTAAATTTTCATTCAAAACTAATTTTTAATATAATTTATTTATAAGGTAAGATTATAATTTTAAATGGTTTTAAAATTTAATAAGATAATATTTTTATCAATTAATTCAATTGATGTCATTTTAATAAATTTCAATTTGAAATTGAATGTAAAAACTTATCAATCTTTTTATCATTTTAACATTAAAAACCCCCATTATCGTCCCACCTGCGAGATGAATTTTAAATTAATTTATGAAACTTATGTGATTAGAATTTGGAAAAATGGATTACATATTTAGAATAAAAATATTTTATAATGTCTAATTATATAGAATTTTTTTGGCCAACAGTATTAGTGATAGCGATTAAGATTAATTATAGTGATTAAGGTTAAATTAAACATAATGAGAGACTAAACCATATGATTAAGTCCCAAAACGACAATTAAACTAGTCAAGGAGATATTTTATGGAAGTATTCAGCAATAACCTATATTATATCTAAATAGGACCATTATATGATCCATTCTCAACATAAAAAATGAGTATGGATTTCATGTTTCAAAATATTACAAGAGTGTCACTCCTCCTCCACTATAAAGAGGCCACCTCTCCACCCACTTCCTCGAACTTCTCAAGATACATTGGCTTGAACAATACCTGATAACATATATCCTCAACATACCTCCATTAATCCTATAATCCGTACTTTGGGAAGGAAGTAATCCATGTAAGCCTTTTGGTACAAACCAAATGTAGTTACCCGACAAAGAGGTAACATATTTCCTTAAGTTTTTTAGTCTTGTTTACATTATATACTCCCTAAACCCTACTTATTCAATTATTGTATAAAAACATCATTATCCTCAATATAATATTTTTTTATTATAAGGTATTTACCTACACTTACACAAACATCCATATAATGGGTAACAAACATACTACTTCTATATACGACGAACAACTTCCTCACGAAACAATGATTGTTTATTTTTTTACTTTACCACCAATTATGATATCCATTATAAAGGAAACTATAATTATATATTTTATATATTATATTTATTATTTATTTAATTTTATTTAATTCTTCTACAACAAATATCTTTATAATTTCCACTTTCTGTAAAAAGGATAACATCGTTTGTGGAAGTGTGGACTACCCCCTCAAAGTGATGTGATTTATTTACAAGATACATGGAATGTATAAATTATTCTTTTAATTTTAAATATGCGGCGTAAAAAACTATATATGATATTCATAATTAATTTATATATATATATATATATATATTATTTTTTATTACCCATTCACACAAAAGGTGATAACGTCATTCGTAGACGTATGGATTACCACATCCACGACATATTGTGATTAATTTTATATCAATCTAATTGTATATATATATATATATTAGTATATATGATTAAATAATATGATATTTATGATATAATTTTCATTATGTAAAGATATAGTATCACTTACCTTCTTTCCATAATGATCATTGAAAAATAGGAAAGTTACTCATGTGTCCGTACGACCTACCATCTCCCCGAGGGAAATAAGGATTCATTTTTCATAAAAATATTTAATTATTAGTTTTAATATGTATAATATATGTAAAAAGCAGAATTTTTTTTTGATTATTATTTAAAATATGTTATATAATTACCACTTTGACCTTAGTTGACCTACCAAGTTGTTTTTGACAAATAAATCGAATTTGACCAAAACACCAGATGTAAATGTAATTGATTAAGTAGTTGTATATAACATGGTAATAAATGAAATAAAAGTAATGATAAAAATTAAAAAGGTTATCAATAAAGTATATAATTTATATATGTTTATTATACATAAATTTAAAAGATGTTCACCCGAAAGGAAACACAAGGAAAGGGTTGTCATCTCAATTTACATTCTATTGACGCTTATTTGTTGTTATAAAACGAGTTTATTTTATATGGTGTATATAATTCCCATTTACACAATATATCATAAATATATTCAATCTCAAGATATAATAAATTTAATTTAATTTTATTCCTTCATGAGGTTTATGATTTAAAATATTTCAAATTGGCTTGGGACACTTTGGAATGTTTAAAGATTATTTTCCTTAAGGATAATTTTTCTGATCATTCTTTTCCTTTCAAAGAAATTATATGAAAATTTCTCAATAAACTATTAATTTTTCCCTCCTTAAGTTAATAATGAACTTTTTAAGTATAAGTACAATTTTTACACACTTTTGTACTCAAAGTGTTTTAGAGAATGTTTTTATAAAAACCCAACTTCCTTTATCTCTTTAGTCAGGGAACCTTTTTTCTTCTAAAAACAATGTTTCTCTAAAATGTTTTCAAATTTATTTTTAAATAAATTTTTACCTTTTTTTTCTTTTACTAATTTTTTCAAATTAATCTTCTTGTTTCTTTCTGAATAAGGAATTTTTTACACTTTTTACCGTGAAAAAGGAACGTTCATTTACCTTATATGACTTGTATGAATTTACCCATTTTCATTTATTTGAATCGTCCTTTCAATGTTTAAAAAGATAATTTTTAAAGAAAATGTTTTGAAAAGTTATTTTCAATGAAATTTTTCTTCCAAACAAAAGGATATTTTTCTCCAGAATGTTTTTTAAAAAATGTTCTTTTTATAGTATTTATATTCATCATCAACAACTAACCATTATTTTATATTACCTAGGGTATGTTGTATTGGTACCTTAATATTTTCTCCTTAGGATGGTTTATAATTTAATTTTATAATGTTATTATTCACATTCAATTCCTTTATTTATTTTAATCCCCTTGAAATATTCAATTTATTATGATCCTTTGAAATTGAATTTCCCCAAAATATCCAAATCAATTTTATGGATGTTATTATTTTTTGAACCATATACCATTTTTATATAGTGTTTAATATGACATTTATTTGATTATTCAGAGAAATATTGATAAGACCCTATCCTTTACTCAATTTGGATATATTATATAAAAATTTTCATATTTAAATGCTTTAGATATGCACTATATGGGTTGGGAACTAGTGAATACGATCCCTACAAGTCAGATACTAGTTAATGTAAGATCTAAAAGTTGGGGTATGGTTAATAAATGCCCCCCGATGAATCAGTAGACTCATGAGATGAACTTAGTTGGATAAAAAACCTTCGAGTTGGTTTCCATGTAGTGTATACTGGTTTCCACCCACACTTTAAATAATACTGTGAAATGTCTTGATGGTATAAGTTTTCATGTGCCTTAGACATGGAATTCATTAATAATGAATTCCCCACATTTAGTTTTAGTTATTACTCATCCTTGAGATTTTGTATCGAGATATCTATGTATACATCTCAATTTCAGTGCATTGATTAAATGTCATGAATTTTAGTTTCTTACATTGCCTTATTTATTTTTTCCCATCTAGTTATTTAAAGGGCATGCATTTCCATTTATTACCTTAACATATTTTTTTATGTCCATAATTCTTTGTTCAATTTATTGTATGTTTGTTTAGTTAATTACCATGCCATATTTATTGTTCACATTGTGGCTTCCTCTATATATTTCATGTACTGATCATTTGAGCTCACCCTTATTATGTTTCTTTCCCCAAGAATCCAAGAACCATACTATTAAATATTCGAAGGGGTTTACAATATGGATTAGATTTATACTCAAAGTTATTTATTTTTAAATAAGGAAACAATTATACTATAAATAGTACATTATTTGTACTACAAGACTCATATTTGTATATGGTTTTCCAATACCACTAAACTCATGGTTATTAGGGATTTGATTTCTGTTAATCATGCCAATATAATTGATAGTAAGAACTATCTCTGAGCTATCTAGGGTTAGGTATCTACAGTTGGTATCATAGGAAGTTTATTAACAACCTTGT
Organism: Viscum album; assembly: GCA_963277665.1. Classification (NCBI taxonomy): domain Eukaryota; kingdom Viridiplantae; phylum Streptophyta; class Magnoliopsida; order Santalales; family Viscaceae; genus Viscum; species Viscum album. The sequence goes on from CAUJRU010003507.1 coordinate 8,506, forward strand.
AAACTAGATTTTAGAAAACATTGGTTTGAGAACATAACCCTAAAGTATAAATTGAAGATAAGTACATAATATCCACCTAGAATTTTAGTAAGGTATAGATTTTGTGGAAATTCCTATAAAAAATACCTTTCAAGATACTTCTTGTGGATATGTTTTAGAACATATAAACTTAGGAGTAATAACTCTGACTAGGTGTTCCATGCCTGAATCAAGGTAAACTGGTTCATGAAAACATGCCTTACTGCACACCTAGTTTTACACTTCTGGGGGATATTATTAGGATAATCCAAATATTATTTTCAAGCCAATATGAAAGATTTTGACAATGAATAACCTAGGTTAAACCAAAGGTGTTTTATATAGAAGATAAGGTGTCATGATTTAGAAATCCTAAAATTGATATTATAAATAAACCCCAGACCAAGGAAGGAGCTATGTGGAAATAAATGGTTGAATTATTTATGTATTAGGGTTGTATTGAAAACCATTTTTAAAATACTATTTAGTAAATAACGTTCTTTCAAGGATTACTATCATATATATTTTTGGAAATTATAATAATATGGTTTTATAAATGGACAACCTGAAAGCCGAGTGACCAATAATTAAGTCCAGCAAGACCACGAGAGTTGAACCCATGAACAAAAAATGATAAGGGTTTCATACCGACCACTAACCTACGAAATGTCTGCATTAATTTTTCATTGTTTTTAGTTAAACAATTAGATGAATAAATTTTTATGATGAACTAGTAGTATCAATTTTGAGTACTGGATATTAATTTGTTAACCATATTAGTTTTTAAAAATAGTTGGAGAACAATAGTTAGGATTTTCTCTCTATTATATGCCTTATGATCATTTATAAGTTTCTTTTAGTGATTCAGGCATAAAAAAATTCATTATTGGTAATTAATTTTTGGGTGTAAGTGGATGAATTTAAATTTGGTTGAATCACAACAAAAATTTAGGATTATTCATATGAAATTGAAACCTATCATGTAATAATATTTCTTTATAATCTTTGTTAATAAAATAATTACCCAACATTGGGGAGATGACTTTGAAATAAAATGTTGTCCAAATACGTCAATTTGTGTTGAACCGGTGGTCTCTTAAATAATCTCATGTTTATGCCTTTGAGGTCCTCAAATTTCTATTGACAATTAACTTATTTGTGATTTATGAAGTCACTTAATCCCTATAAATATTTCAACTTTTCCTCTAAGTAAGTATTTTCAATTTCCACTAATGTTCTCTTACTTAGAGACCTAGTTACATGGTAGCCCATGCGACCTTTTTACATCATATTCTCTCTTTTCTAGAGGATGTTTTACGAACACTTATCATGATTGTTGGATTTGAACATTTGAAATATAAGTAAATAAATCACAAATATTTATTTTAAATTTAAATGAAACAATTTAATTATGGCGGGGAGAATGTGACACCCTAAAATTCTAATATAAGGACCTTATATAAGATAACATGTATGACACGTGACACTAAGCACATGAGGGAATATAATTTCCAGATACTTTATAATATATTAAATATTTAAAAGGAATTATATATATTTCAATGCATGAAACACTAAGTTATATTACAATACATGCAAGAGAAACCATCCTTTGTAGCATGTGTTACATATAAGAGAGGCCATCCACGATAGCTTGCATTACATGAATGACTGAGTTTCACCAAAAAATAGTGTATTATTAAAATATTATTATTTAATATAATATGATATAACCAAACTACTAAGTTAGTGGTTATGAATAGTAATATCTTACTTATAAAAATTCAGGGTTTATATAAATATAAAAGGAATTCATGTGTTAACAAGTAATGAGAAATGAAAATAAGAACCAATTGGATATAAAAAGAAATGTTATTTTTTTTTTATTCGAAAGGAGTTTTATATTTTTAAAAATAACTATTTACAATCATTTAATTATTTTAAATAAATAAATATTTTTTATATCTAATTAAATATTTTTATATTCATCCATTAGGTTTTATATACATTATATAAGAAGAAACCTAACTTCATACATACAAACCTATATTTTTAGAAGGGAAATTTTACTGTCTTTTAATAGAGAGAACATTTTAAATATTTATTTGACACTTTAATTGATCTAATATTTCAATGAAAAATTAATATTTGAAATATAATGATAAAAAATTTAGGTTGATGTTTCGATATTTTTCAAAAACATATAATTTTTTAATGAATGGTTAAAAATACTGAATTTTAGTTCAAAACAGTTTTCTTGTAATTAATTTATAAGGTTAAATTATAAATTTAATTGGTTTTAAATTTTAATTAGATAATATTTTATCAATTAAATCAATTTATTTCACTCTAATAAATTTCAATTTGTAATTGAATGCAAAAAATTAAAAAATGTTGATCATTTTAACTTAAAACACCCTCATTGTCGTCCCACATATTGGATGAATTTTAAATTAATTTCTTCCACTTTAATGATTTGAATTAAAAAAATGGATTCCATATTTTGAATAAGAATAATTTTAATTTCTAATAAGTCCAAATATATATTTTTACCAAAAATATTAGTGAAGGTGATTAAAATTAATTACAATGATTAATGTTAAATTAAGCTTAGTAAGATACTAAACCTTAACCTTAAGGCCCAAAACAACCTATAAACTTGTTCAAGAGCTATTATATGGCCATATATAAACCCAAAAATATATTGGATATCAATTTACCATTATTGGATCCATATGTAACATGATAAATGCACATGTAATTTCTTTGTCAAACTATTAAATGAGTGCCACTCCTACTCTATTATAAAACAAGCTCGTCTCCTCCCACTTCCTCACATATCTCTGGACACTTTTTCTTGACCTAGATCATAAAAAATTGTTCCTCAACATACCTACCCTAATCCTAGAATACTTAACTTGGGAATTATTAAATCCAAGGAATCCCTTTGGTACAAATTAAATGTCATTACACGATTAAGAGGTAACATCTTTCCTTAAGATTTTTAGTTTTATTTTCATTCTCCACTCCTTAAACCGTCCTTATTAATTTATTGTATAAAAAGTATCATAAATATACTATGATTTTTTATGTTAAGGTTTTGACCTACACTTACACAAACATCCATCTAGAGGGTAAAAATATATTGTTTCTATGTATAGAGAACTACTTCCTCACAAGACGATGTTTGTTCATTTTTTTATTACCACCTCTCATGGTGGCCATTATGATGGAAAATATATTTATATATGTTATATATGATATTTATTATGTATTTATGCTTATTAAATTATTTTACAACACATATATTTATAATTTATATTTTGTGTAAAATTTATAACATTGTTTGTGGAAGTGTGGACTACCGCCCCCTCAAAACAATGTGATTCGTTCGCACGATACATGGAATGTATAATTTTTTTTATAATTTAAAATATGTGACATAAATAAACTATATATTATATTCATAATTAGTGTTAGGAATATATATATATATATCATTTTATTTATTACGCCTTCACACACAAGGTGATAACGTCGTTCATAGATGTGTGGATTACCGCCTCCACGATTTGATGTTATTCACTTTACATTAAAATAATTTTATCTGTTACTATATATTATTAAATAATATGTTATTTATGATTTAATGATAATTCTAGAAAGATATATTTTTACTTACCTTCTTTCCATAATTATCATTAAAAAATGGGAATGTAATCATGAATATATACGACCTACCGTCTCCATGAGGGTAACATTGGTTCATTTTTTGTAACCTTATTTAAGGATTGGTTTTAAAAGTATAATAGATGTATAAATATTATAACTATGTCATTATTATTATTCTTTAAATGTTATATAATGAACCCTTTGACCATAATTGACCTTCCAAGTTGTTTTTAACACATTAACTGAATTTGGTCGAAACACCCAACATAAATACATTTTATTAAGTAGTTGTATATAACATAGTAATAAGTGAAATAAAATTAATGATAAACATGAAAATGTTATCATTCAATTAGATAATTAACATCAGTTTATTATATAATAATTTAAAGGATGTTCACCCAAAAGGAAACACAAGGTTTGAAATTTTGTCTCAATTTAAATTCCTTCAAGACTTATTTGTTTTTATGTACCTCGTTTCCATTATACAGTGTATATATGGACCTTTTACATCATATAGCATGAATCTCATTACTCTCATGATACTATAACTTTCATTTATTTTTATTTTTTTATCAGGCTTATGATTATAAATGGTTCAATGTGGTATATGACACTTTAGAATATTTAAAGATTATTTTCCTCAATGATAATTTTACTTATCATTCATTTCTATTGGGGAAATTACATAACCATTATTTAATTAACCATACATTTTCCTATAATCTGGTTAATCTTGAAGCTTTTCAAGTATTAGTACCATTTTCACACTTTTTGGTACTCAAGGTGTTTTAGAAAATGTTTTAAATAAAACCCGACATCATTTATCTCATTATTATAAGAACCTATTTTCTCCTAAAAACAATGTTTTATTAAAAAAAATTAAAAAAATGTTTTTAAAAATTATTTGGTAAATACATTTTTAGATTTTTTTTCTTTTACCAATATTTTCATATGAATCTTCTTATCACTTTCTGAGCGAGGAATTTTTCTAGTGTTTTACCATGCCAATGGAATATTCTTTTACTTAGTACAGATTGTATGGATTTTACCACCGCCATTTATTTGAACCTTCCTTTACATGTTAAAATTTTATTTTTCAAAAAATGTTTTAAAAAAATTATTTTCATTCAAAATGTTTTTCCAAATAAATAAAAAGTATATTTTCTTCAAGATTTTTTAAAAAAGTTATTTTTATAGTATTTTATTCATAAACAACAAAACCCATTTATTTTACATTACACAGGATATTTTTTATTGATACCATCATATTTCCTCTTTATTATGGTTTATTATTTATTTGGACAAAGATAATATTCACATTCACTTAAGGGATTTATTTGATTCCCATTTAAATTTTCAATTTCCTCTGACCATTTTTCATTGAATTTCCCATAGATATCCATATAATTTTTCATGGATATAATTTTTTCTTGAAGCGTATACCATTTTCATATGGTTTTACATTGAAAGTTATTTTATTATTTATGTAAATATTGATAAAACTGTATCCTTTATTCAATATAGATATTTTATAAGTAAATTTTTTTATTTAAATGATTTGGACATGCACTATATGGCTTAGGGACCGGATAATAAAATACCCTCGATGCATCGATAGTCTCATGAGGTGAAACCAGTTGGAGATAAACACTTATAGTTTGTTTCAAATTAATATAGATGAGTTTCTACCCATAGTTTAATCTGTCCTCTGAAAGGTCTTAATGGTATAGGTTTTCATGTGCCTGAGACATGACATCCATTATGAAAAAATTACACTCATTTATTTTCAACTATTATTCATCCTTGACTTTTTGAATCTAAATATATATGGGAACATTTAATTTTTAGTTCCTTGATTAAATGGAATGTGTTTCAATTTCTTACCTTTCCATATTTAATTTTTCTTATCTAGTTATTTTAATGTAATGTGTTTCCATTTATTATATTTCCATATTGTTTTCGAACATCCTTATCAGTTTTTTCATTACGTGGTATGTGTGTTCTGTTAATTACCATTTTGTTTTTATCATTAACATTATTGGTTCCTCTATATCATTCCCTAATTAAGAATTTGAGTTCACCCTTATTATGTTTCCTTCCCTAGGAATCCAAGAAGCCTACTAAGAAAGATATGCATGGATTTACTAGCAGGATTAGAGTTATCCTAGAAGTTATTTATTTATAAAAAAAATTATTTTGTAATTAGTGTAGTAATTTTTAATAAAAGACTCATTTATGAATTTGGTTTACCATGACAACTAAACTCTCAGTCCTTCGGGAATTGATTCCTTGTAATCATGCCAATGTAATTGATAACACACATCAGCTCTGTGATATCTATTGTAGGTTCGCTACATTAAAGGTTGTATAAAATTTCATCAAATTATAATTTGTGTTAAAATAATAACATTATTGAAATAATATGAAGAACATGGATATGAAGGAAAAACATTCATGAAAAAAATAATAGATATGTTCTGTATTCCTAACATGAAAGTAACTTATTTTTCTAAATCAAAAAATATAATAAATGAAAAAAATTTATAATCCAAACATAATAAAATTATAATAAAATGTAATGGTTTTATGATATTTGTATCATATAATTTTCCCAAATTAAATATAAACATAAACTGTCCTGAAATAAATCTTGATTGTAACAAGAATCCCAGACATTATCTCTATGCTTAGCTGTATATGTTTGAAAATCCTATATAATGATTTTATAACTATTACGTACTAATATAAGATCAAAAATTCATATTTATATGACCATAAATTATTATATTATAACATTTCATCACCCATTAATTAATAAATGTTTTATTAACATCATCATTCTAGGTTCCAATTATTCGGTTTTTCATGTATCTTTCGGTTTAGAAGTCCATTATATTGAATCTTGTTCATGGTTTCATAATTTATTGAATATTAATAATGATAAAAATTTAATATTTACTCTTTATATATTGTTTTATAATATTAAATAAAAGGCGGTAATAGAAAAAAAATACACTATTCTTAGAGATGGTAGTTTTTACATATGCATGATTACTATTTTTATTTTCTTAAAAAACAAAATTAAGGGTAAATAATATTTTATCATTAAAGAATAGTTTTTATATCATAATTTTCATATGTAATCATTAAATCCATCATTAATTCTATCGATGAGAGGCAGTATTGGAAAATGAACCACATCACTATTTGGAGATGGTAGTCTATACATACGCATTTTCAACGCTTTAGTTTTCAATTGGTTAGAAGAGTAAGAACGTATATTACATATTATAATTCTTTAATATAATTACAATATAAATTTTATAAAAAAATTATATCTATCATAATAACCAACCAAAGTGTTTGGTGATGAATAATGAAATACATCACTTCGTGGAGGTGGTAGTTTTCACGTATACTCTAGAAATGCTTTCTTTTACATTTAGAATGAAAGATGTGGATAAATGTTATTAAATAATAATAATAAAATTTTATCATATTTTTTATACTAAATTAATTTTTTAGGTTGGATGAAATATATTCTATGGTGGTGTGAGAAGAAATAAATTTGGAATGATTTGTTTAAGTTGATTACCTATTCTTTGAGCGACCTCCTTTGGTATACACATTAATATATATTAGTATTATTTTAGGGGAAGATAAGAAGATATATAATGCGGGTAAATAATCTGATAAGATATTTTTAAGGTCTTATCCTTGATTAGTGGCATAATGTTTTTGAATAAGAGTGGAGAGGGGGCTCCGTTTTATGTGCATATTGGGTGGAAATCTTATAAGCACTTGAAATGTTAATATATATTATATGTATTACTGAATCCAAGTGGATACAAATTTTTAATATTAAGAATAATATTGAGATAATGTTGACATATGATCAACCAATAGAATTTATAAATTTTCTTAAGTCATTTTAATCAAATCATTTTCATTTAACACCCCTTCTAACCATTTTAAACCATCACCATAAAAATGGATTTTTACCCCGATTGAAATACATTCTGAACAATAATAAACTTGACCTATTAATTTAATTTTTTAATGATGGTTTAAATTTTTGAAACCATTTTATCAGGATAAATATATATAATTTCCAAAAATTAATTTAAAAATAAACACATATGAGGTGAAAAAATCATTATTATGAAAATGATTTTTTCAAGATTAAGATGAATTTATTCTAACTATTTTCCTATAATAAACACTATATGAATTTAAATTTATTTTACTTAATATATAATCATAAAAGTTTATTATTATTTTTATAATTATTGATTATTTAATTTAGAAATACACTGCACATTTTAAAATAGTTTTCTAAAAAAACTCTACTTTCTTACTTCTAAATGATTTTATCTATATTTATAAAAAAATTAAAATAAATTTATTATTAATGATATATTATCTTACACATTATTATAAATATAATAAAATTAATTAAATACCACAATTTCAGTTATTTGTAAAAATCATTTTCTAAGATAAAATTTTAAAAATTTATTCTAGTATGATTGCAACATATTAAGTTAAAAAGTGATATCCATCCTATAAAATTAGAAATTTTGTGATATGAAATAATAAAATGTTAAATTTAATATATTTTATTTATAATGAAAATCTCAAATACTAAAAATAAACCTCAGGTGTAACATTCTTCCCTTCTCCAGACATTTCATCCTCAAAACTTTCATAGATATCCCTTTATAGAAAAAATATAATAGTTCTTCTTCATAACTCCTCAAATTATCATGTTCCCAATTATATTTTACAATTTCTTCCAAGTCTCTTCACCAATATTTTCATCCTCTTCTGTAACACTTGTTCTCTAGTATAAGGAATCTATATATTCTTTTCACAATAAGATAAAATAGGTTTCAATTATATTTTCTCATAATTGAGCATACGCATTGGGTCTGGAATATTATTCCTTAATAAATAAATATATAACACTTCATGAACTTTAGAGAGGTTGGATGAAATTTATATATGGTAATGGACAACTTGAATTATTTCTATAATTTTAATAGGCCTGATGTACCTAGGACTTAATTTCCTTTTCTTACATAAACTTATTATGCTCTTCCACAAAGATACCTCTAAGAAAACATGATTTACCCCTTAAAATTATAAACCATTCCTTCTAATATCAACATAGATATTTTTTACATTGTGATTCCTTAAAATTATTTTGAATAGTTTTCACTTTCACCACTATCTATTCCATGAAATCTAGGCATATAAGTTTCATTTCACTGATTTGTTTTTAATAAGTTATAGTAGAAATATTATTTCTTTATAATGATTCATGTATTTCCATTTGAATTCTTAAATAGAAGTTATTTTTGAATTCGAATTCCATCAAATTTACATACTAACCCCACATACCTTGAATGTAATGTGTAAAAAACCATAACATATCCTCCAATGTCTAATTTTTTTCTATATTCCCAAGGGGGTTAAGGTGATTTAAAGTGATAAAATATTGCTTAGTGTCGAGACCCTACTAAGGAAACTTTTATAATTTCCATTTAAGAAGATTCTCATGATAAAATACAATCAAAATAGGTAAAACATAATGTTTCATGACATCATTAATATAAATCCCTCTGAGGGGATCAAGAGGTATATCTTACCATATAGTGAATAAATGTACTGACACTATTAGGTGATAAAAAAAATCCATATGGAATCATAATTTCTTTTAGTCTTTTTAAAAATAGTGACGAATTTCATAATAATATAATATCATTTCTATATTTGTATAGGAATTGGATTCATAAATCTTTTAGTATGTTATATCTCATCCTTTTCCTATTAAAAACCTTTCATCTTGATATATAGTGTCTAATTTCCCATTTCATATTATCCACCCAAAATGTTCGTTGAAATCCTAATACATTTTGGTAGTACCGAGGTGTATGGATAATGTTTAGATATGTGATTTATATAATAGTTCTATTTTGGGATTATTAATGGACGTAACACATATCCACTTTTGAAATTTCAATATACCATCTTTATATATGAAGCCTAAAAATTTACCTTCATTTACAACTTTGATTTTCCGTCAAATATTCTTACCATTAATAGTGGAACTTTTTAATTTCTATAGTAAGGTTGGTTTAGAAATAATTTATAGTATATATAATGATTTCCCTTATCTAATAATTACCATATCCAAATTTAATAAATCCATGAATACAAGATCTTTATTAATCCCCATTTTAGTAAAAAATCCACGATCTTTCTTATTTAATGCGTCAACCACCTCATTTTCCTTCTTAGTGTGGTACTGTATTGAGAAATAATAATCCTTGAGTAGTTTTATCCATCATTTTTTCATCATTTTGAGCTATTTATATGAGAAAATGTATTTCAAATTTCTATGATTCATTTATATTGGAAATATTTCACCTTAAAGGTAATGCCTTCATATCTTCAATGGGAAGATAAAAATTGCTAACTCGAGATCATGGATTTTATTATTTTATTTGTGGATATATAACTACTGTTATGTATAGTAAATGACTCTATCATTATATATTAGGGAATACCCAAGTACCTTCTTTGAAATGTCACTATATATAAAAAATTCATCCCTTATCGATGGTAATTTCTATATCATTGAATTGAAGAAATATTATTTTTAATTCATAAAAACTCTATTTAAATTATAATGTCTATATAAACATAATAACATTGGGAATCAACATGGTTGATGGGTTATATAATCATGTTTGTTTGGAATAAAACATCAATAATAACCTAAAAATCCAAGGAAACTATGTACCTCTATTTTATTCATTATAATTTTGACATTCAATCACTACCTCTATCTTTGAAGGGTTAATAGATATTATTTCATTAGAGACAATTTAGTTATGAAAAGAAACTTGCTAAATCCATAATTCATATTTTCTAAATTTTCCATATAACTGATCTTCTATAAGTGTATCTAAAATGATTCACAAATTACTATATTTCTCATTATATATTTTAGATTATACTGAGATATAAATAATAAATACCATAATGAATTTATAAATATGATCTCTTAAAACTCTATTAATAAAATACATAAAAATATAGCTTTCATTAGTCAGTCCAATGGGAATTACTATAAATTCATAATATCCATACTTCATAAGAAATTACATATTTATAATATCTTTATTCCAAACTAAAATTTTAAGATACCGAGAATGAAGATGAGTATTTGTAAAATATTGAGCACCCTGAAGCTAATAAAATGAGTCATAAATTCAAGGCAGAGGATTTTTTTCCCCATATAGAATTCATTTCCCTGTAATTGAAGCATAACCTAATATACACATATTTATATTTATAAAAAGTCTCCACATGGTGAAATAATACAGTATATAAATCCATTATAACACAACTCCTATAGTTATATCTCTATTTTCACTAATTCCATTCTAAACCTTTTATATAGAGTCTTAGATTTGTATTTTGTATTATGGTTGAGATGAATTCAATACTCAACTCCACACTCATGTGGATGTCAACATATTCCTTTAGGAAATAAATCCTTATATTATTTTTCAATAGGTACATGATTTATTATAAAGTAACCTTTCCCATTAGTATGTTTTGGAAACTCTTTTTATCTAAAACTTTCATTAAGAATAGATACTTGAGGTGGATGCAGACACAAATCAGATGATGAAGTATTCCCAATAAAGATAAGGGATTCTACATCACCTTTATAAATCATAATCTCATTCTCCTATAATAAAATTTTTCATTATGATTTCAAATAAAATCCATACCCTGGATTATATAATAGTCAACCATTGATATAATATTTTTTTTAAATAAGGAATTTATATGAATCAAAATGGGAACAAATTGATATATCCATATTGAAATAAGATTCTCAGTATTTGTTTTGATTAATGATTCTATTCTTATAATGCTAGGGAATTATGTAATATTATTTTCAAACATGGAATATATAAAAGAGAGTAGAGAAATAAAATCAAATAAAGCATTAGCTAGAAATAAATTAATGTTAAAATTACCTTCTTCCACCTCTTTTTAAACATTAAACTCTTTTTTAATCTCATAATCTTGGTATTGTCCTATTGGAATCTTCCTAGAGAGGTCACCTTGATTATTTAGAAATTAGGCTGAATAATTCCCCATATCTTTATAAATAAATCACTTGATAACAATGATTTATTTTTTTAACTTCAATTCCTTTGACTTATTAACCTTTTTCTATACTTGAAACTGACTCTTATTCCCATTAAGAAAGTACATGGGGGTTTCCTTCCATAATTATCACATGTTGGAAATATTATCTACCATTTATTCTTATTTAATTTATTTATTTTAAAATGGTGGTCAAATGCTCTGTTATTTTAATGTTTACCCTTAAATATATATGATATAGGGATATCATCCTCATTTTTTATGAAACTTAATATAATATCATCATATGATGATTTATTTTGAGAAACCAGTGCCCTTTAGAGGCCTGGATTGAGCCCATAAATGAAATAATCACTCTTTATTTATGGATTACATATTTAGTCTGAAACATGGTTGTCTAATCATGTAAAATAATCCTCTTACTATGCAATGTTTTTTTATTCCTTTAACATTAAAATATGGAACTTCCTCTCTATTTCATCTCATTTTCATGAGGAAATTATTTTTAATGAATATCACATTAAAAGATCTTCATTCTATAATAAATATTTCCTCTACCTCTTTAGTATTATTTTTAATGGACTCTTTTTATCAAAATATACTTTAAAACAATAAAATAAAAAAAATAAACTATTCCCTTTTATTACAACTCAAGACAAGAATTTTATTTTTTGAGGGATTTAATCCATTTTCTATATACCAATGGATTTGTAGTTATAAAAAATATGGAAGCTTCAATAGCATAAAGTGACCCAATATAGGTGAATCATACTATGGAATAATTTTAGTCACTATATTAAAATGATTATTCACCATAACTTGATTCATCTTCACAAATATATTCATGATTATCATAGATCTAACTCCATCCCTACTAGCATGGTTAGTAGGAAAATTCCAACATTCTCTATGGTTGTTGATTCCCTTCCACTAGAATCCATCTCTAAAAAATGGAACACACTGAGTATTATCATAATATTTATGAATATTGAGTCATTAAATAAAAGTCCCTATGATGGTAAACGATATCAAATACCCTAAGGGGTTTTCATAATCCTGATGTAAGATATAATAATTTAATATTTAGTTTCCAAGTGTAAGACTAAACTTCCATTGATACCGACTATAACAACATCGAATATTGTTACCACTAGATGGTGTTTAATTTGTTACGTTCAAACAAGATTATAAAGATCACACTATGAAGGATTAACTGGTTTTATAATATTGGAAACCTAGATAAAAACATGATTACCATATTACATTATAAATATAATAACCTAGAATAATAAAATTTCTCACATCTTTACAATAAGCTTTAAGAAAACATCTTCATATCCTAGGTAAAGAAATAAAAGGATAATATATTTTACTTAGAATGGGTTGTGAAGATCAGTAGTTATCTTGATTAAATAATACGTAATCAATATGGCATAGTATCAAAACACATTCCATTCAATCAATGACTTGAGTTCAAAGTTCATCCATAGATAACATCTACATATCAACGAATTGCATAACAGAAACTAAATAATCAATATAGTAATTGATTCAATTTTATATATTTGTGATATTACCATTAGGGACTTGACTAAGATATCCTGAATCTTACCATTAAGGCATCATCTATGACATTATTAATAAATGGATAGGTGTAAACAAGACACCCATCTAATATGACATTGTTACTGTTATATATCATGATACCTGTTAATGCATCAAGGGACTATCTGTGAATAGACCTCAATAATCACATCCATTATCAATGAATTATTAATATATTTAATTATCAATACACTTAATTCTAAAAAAATATTTATAAATAAACAATTATCTATATGGAATCATGAATATGGATTATTTCTCATATCAATGAAATAATGTTTTTAATAAGATTCCTTTAACTAATAATTTATAGAGAATTGGTATATGATTCAGACCAAATCAATATAGTGGAAATGATACCATATAAATGCATTATACATAAAATATGGACACATAGGAGAAAATAATGTCCTATAAAATAATGTAGAGTGATAGTGTATGTGATCATGAGAAAGTAAATGACCTACCAACCAGGATTTAGTAAAGGATGAAAGTACGCCACCTATTCATCATAAATAATGGTTTTGTAACAAAATCATTTTTTTAGAAATATAAGTTAATATAGAAGAGAGGCATTAAAAATAACTTCTTTATAACTTTTTGTAAGTGTGATGTATTAAATAACATTAAAATTTCTTTTCATTACTTTACAAAAATAACACCTTATTTTATTAAATTAAAAATTAATAAAAAAATAATATTATTTTAAGAACCATAGATACTTTTATAGGAACTTAAATAGAAAAATATGATCATGGAGGAATGAAAAGACATTAATTCCATATAAATTAAAAAAACAACCCTTCCACACTTTTGAAAATAATGTAAAACATTCCCATTTTGAAAAATTATTAAAATATTTATGATTAGTTATTTTTTAAAATTTGAAATTTAGTCAAAAAAGTTCCAAATAATCATTTTGGTTTGAATAATAACACTATTTAAATAATAATAATAATAACATGTATATGGAGGAAAAATATTTCCAACTAAAAAGAAGAGATATGGTCGATATTAATTATATGTAACTTACTTGATGATTCTTTATCCAATAAAAGATAAAATGGAAAATAAAAATATAAATACAAATAATAATTAAATTATAATAAAATATATGTGTTTCTATATATTAGTAGTGAATAATTTATTAAAATGAAAATCTAAATATAAATAATCTTGAAATAAAATGAGATTATAATAGAGTTTCCTTACCTTGGGTCTATTCTTATTCGTACATGTTTTATCCTCATATATAACTGATTTATAATCATTAATAACTCATATTATAACCATATTCATACTTATCACACAATATATTATTAACTTATCACATATCATCACCCATTAATTTAAAATTATTTATTAACATCATCATTCTAGTTGTTAACTATTTGATTTTTCATGTATGTTTCAGCGTGGAAGTCTAAGCTCTAACATCATATCCACGGTTTCATAATCTAAATAATATTATTAATGTTATAAATATCATATTTAATCATTATATAATGTTTTATTATAGTCCACAAATAGTAATAATAAAAAAAATGTCAGTCATGGGGATATGAGTCTTTATGTACGCAAAAATGATGTCTCTAATTTTTAATAAATAGAATTAAAGAGTGGTAAATAAAATTGAATCATTAAATGATGTTTTTTATATCTTATTTATTATATATAATATTTTAATCCATAATTATATTGTTTTATGGAAGGATGTGATAGAAAATGAACGACATCACTATGTGGAGATGGTAGTCCATATGTACGCAGGTGTATCACTTTCATTTCCCAATAGTTGGAAGATAAATAAGGTAGAGTATATTTTATAATTATAGAAGAATTATTATATCATAAATATCATATGTAAATTTTATATCTATCATAATAACATACCAAGAATGTTGGTGAGGAAAAATTAAATACATCTCTTTGTGGAGGCTATAGTGCGCACATACACATGAATGACGCTTTCATTTTCTATTTGATAAAAAAAGGAGGATAAAGGTTGTTCCAGAAGAAAAGATTTTTTATTATATTTATTATTTTTAAATAAATATTTCAGGATTCATTAAACATATTTTAAAGAGATATAATAAGAAATAAATCTGGAAAGAGTTGGTTAAGAAGATAACCACTTCTTTGCGAGACCTCCATTGGTTTACACTCTGTTCCATTTTTGGATGGTCTTCGAAGAATAAAAGAAGATCTACCACATGGGTAAGAAATATAGGAAGGAATTTTTGTATTTATTGGGTGTGATATGTGGGTTAATTTTTTTTAATAAGAGTGGAGTGGGGGTTCCCTTTTATATGTGAGGTGGTTTGTAATCTTGTAAATAATCGAAATATTATTATATATTATATGTATTACTCAAGTAAGGTGGATAAAAATTAAAAAAAATTAAATATTAGAGGTATAATGTTTAAATATGATCAACTGATATAATTTAGACATGTGTTTCTGTCATATAAACCCTAATATTTGTTGTTTTACCCCCTTTTAACCCATTTTGAGTTTTATCATAGAAATGAATTTTTACCACGATTTATTCTCATTATTGAAAAAAATGAAATTGAACTATTTAAAATATTTGGAAACTATTATTTAAAATTTTTAAATAATTTTATAAAATTAAAATCTGATATGTAGAAGAAATTAATTTAAAAAACCAATAAAACGCAATATAAACATTTTTTAAGAAAAAGCATTTTTCAAGAAAAAAGATGATTTTATTATAAATATTTGGATATAAACCACCATCATATGAATGTTTATTTTTCTAATTTAATATAGTATCTAAAAATTATATTAGAATCATTCTTCAATAGCGATTATTTAAAAAAAACTTTGTACACTTAAAAATAGTTTTAAAAAAAATAACTCCCTTTTTTACATCAAAATGGTATTAATATTATTTCTAACTCATTTAAAATAAATGTGTGATTAATTATATATTTTATAAATAATTATTTTATATAAAATTGAATTATATAAATAATTAATTTTCAATAATTCATAAAAATTAATTTCTAATGGAATATTTCCAATATTCATTCTAGTCTTATTTCGATATATTATGTTCAATAGAAATATTCATACTAACAAATTAAAATTTTTATGCTATAAAATATGAAAATATAAACTATAATATAGTTTGTTTAGAATGAAAAGTTAAATTAAATAAGGTTAAGGTTTTATAAATAGGTTAATGGATACATAATTCCATTAATTATATCATACTAATGGACTAGAAGAAAGTGTATAATGGGGTTAATTCACTTTTGTGATTATTATTATCTAAATAATTTTGTTTTCTATTGTGAAGATCATGTCGAGTCAAATTAGTCAATATCTCTATCGAGGATTTTATTATATATGGTCTTAGATATGGGGAATACAAAAATTATATATTAACATAACATCAAATTCAGATTTTATATTCATAATGAATCAATTTTATAAACTGATCTTGACGAAACCCTCAACTATATTAATTGATATAATTCCTAAAATCAGAGAAATATGAATTAATAAAAGGGAGTTACCATTCTGTGTTATTGTAAAAATTCTAAATATTTTATAAAGGAATTTATCCTTGCCATGGAGTGACTACAACCTAAATATCTATCAACAATATAATGGATAATAATGGATTTCTTCAACACCAGCACATCACTATGTGTATTCTCCGTTCATGTAGCTTTGTGTGGATGAACCAAAAAAAATTATTGTCTTTGTATAATATTTTCTTTTATATATATACTTTAATTTTTTTAAGAGAATCAAAAGGAGTGATAGAGTGAATGTGTTACTTCAAACAAGAGAACATGATATAATGGCCAGTTATGGTTTTTAAAGAAAAATTTTATTTTGATCAGTACCATGATTCATCCCCCTGTCATGTTTCCCTAGGACGCTTTTCATTAGTCATTGGTCCAAATAAAGATTAATGTTTGTCATTACTAACTAGAAAAAATATAATTCATGTTTTTTCATAGTGGAAGTGGAGAATAACTTATATAATCATTGTTATGAATTTATTAACTAAAAAATATTTGATAATATTTCAAATATTAATAGAGTGATTAATAGTCCTTGTAATAGGCCAATACCCACACATCTTGATTTAGTTCTAAAGACATAAATATTACAATCCAAGATTAGATACTGATAAATGTGACCCAATATTTCCATAAAAAAACTTACAACATAAAAAGAATAAATTGGATCACTTAAATTCCCAAAGACCTTTTAGGTTTAGAGTTTTATAGAATTGTAAAAAAATCATGAGAACATGAGATCATATAAAACTAGTTTATAAAGATCAACATTATCTTCCACTATATCCATATTTTCTTATTTCATAATTGTTCATGCATATCATCCATGTGAAATAATTCTTGACCAAATTCATTTAACATATTTAATCACAACTTAGGAAACATAAAACATAATAAGGGTTGGTTTAGATACTTAGTAATGGTAAAAATTAGAGATATCAATGATTACAGAATAATAACATGTGTATAAGGGTATAAGAACATGAATATAACCTTTGAAAATTATAACCTATATATTAAAGATCATAATCTTGAGTCATGGAATTAATCTTCGATATTCACAAGACATGAATCACAATAGAATCAAAGTATATAATCCATGAGAGAATAAAATGAATTTGTGGCATACACATAATCCTAAAAAATCATTTCATTAGTATTAAGGTATTTTTCCACTTCCATGATTGTGGTATGGTTTCACTCCCCAACCCTCATTTTAGGCAAAATTTACCTATGAGACCATTATAGTGGACAAAGTCCCATACTACACTGAGTTCACTCCCCATTCTATTCCTTTATATCTCATGAGATATAATCATTACACAATACATTTGATGGATATATATATCCTACCCATCATATAAGGAAAACCATACATATGTGTTCCACAAGAACATAAATCATTAATCATAGAATAACTCTTGTAAAGTCGTGGGTTACATAAATTATAATGCCCCAACCCTAGTTACCTAGAGTCGGTTCATTATTACGTATCATTGGCATGATCACAATAATCAAGTCTCGAAAGACCGAATAGTTTAGTATCTTTGAAAACACTAGATACATTCATAAGTCTTACATTACATCATAAAGTGAAAAAAACAACATCTTGTCTTCATATCCCCCCATATTATCCTTCCAGGTCATTCATAAAATACTTCTTCACATCCTGGAAAAATAAAACATTTAAAGGGGTGAGCTCAGATGCTCAGTAAGGATAACCATATAGCATAAACTTTCATAAATAGACATAAACATTTAAGGCAATGTATAACTAAAACAAAATAATTTTAAACTTGAAATTAATCGTAATATGGAAAAGATAAAATAAAATAATTCCATTTACTTATTCACATGGATATTCTACTAGTCTAATAATCACATGCAATATCAATAACCACTTTCATAATAATGGAATGCATAATGCCAGACTATCATAACCACATAATCAAGGCCTTGTGCCAAGACTACAAATAAGTTTTTTTCGAGGCCTTATGCCAAGACACTAATTTGTCTCATGAGACCTACCGATGCATCGAGGAGCAATAGTGGGCTCCACCCGTCACTTACTAAGTCCAATGCCTTCCTCATATGAAAAGGTTGAAAATAATCTGAACATTCATATTAAAACTAGCATACAAAATGTCAATATTTTAACCAAAAACCATGAATGGTATAAAAATATCACATCCAAAGTCAAACATAACTCATTAAATACAATATGGATGATTTTATTATAATAGATCAACCTCAATAGAGAATAATTAATGATATTGACATAGATGAAAATTATCATCAAAACTATTTGAGAGAAATATCCCCCTTTTTCTTGAAAACATTAAAAAGTATCACTATTTATCAAGAATAATTTTAAAATAGATTTATGACTCAAAGTGTACCATACCAATTTGAAAAATTTAACAGAAATATTAATTTTAAAACTTTAATGTCCATATGAATAAATCCTTAAAACCATTTTTAAAACATGGATATTGATGAGAAATATTTAGAATAATAAATCTTTAAAACATTTTAATATGATATTTTAGTAAGAGTTTCTAACCAAAAGAGAGACACTTGAATAAAAATAATTTAGGTAATTAAAACTTTGTAATATCATGAGAATAAAATGATTCATGATATACTATGTCAAAGTACATTATATACACCATATAAAAGTGATATGGTGTATAACAACAAAGGAGTCTCAATAGAATGTAAATTAAGATGAAATATCTTACAAAGACTGTATCCTTAGGTTAAGGATAAATCAACGACATAATTATGTGTGACAAATATAAATACACTAGATATGATTGGATATTCAGTGTAAATCAATCAGAGGACATTCACACATATTCTTGTAAAAACAACACCAATGAATTGGAAATTTAACTCAATAAATAGAGATTGAGTTAAAATTACTCTTATCAAGTTCATATCGATGACATGAGAATATTAAATGGAGTGAATATGTGTATAAAAAGTATATCCACGGAAAGGGGAGTGAAAATTTTGACATAATCAAATGAATAGTGATTCCACACATAATCTTGGAGTAAAATAATCAATAAAGTACGCGTAAAGCCGAATGAGTGGAAATTGAAATTTCAACTTCCCATATCGATTTGGTAACTTATGAAACATACGCCCATGAAATAAGGATAATACAATGATGATGTAAATATCCATAAATTAAAGTATATTACACAATGAATACAATCATGGGAAGTACACATACCACATGCAATAAATAAGTGGTGAACAATTGAAATCTCATGAAATTAAAAGTGAGATAAGAAACCCCAAACATTGTACTTTTTACTTGATCGAGGGTAGGTTAACCTTCTGTATAATGGTGAAATAATTGTTATTGAATTATACAAGAATCAAATACATTAATATGATATCATATATGATATTTTAACATTAATTTGTTGATAATATCTTAGTATTATCGTCGTTTTGGGTGTTAAAAGATTCGTTTTACTTTATATTCTTTGTTATGTGAGCCATATATGTTATGGATGGGATGTATCTTATTAATATACCAAATTATATCATGTATATAGTAATTATTTTTAATCAACAAATGAAATTTAGGCTTGAATGGATTTGATGAGGAATGAATCTCATCGCGTTCGTGGAGACGGTAATCCGTACGTATGCACGAGCGAAAATATCATTCTTTTGATATTAAAATAATATATAATTGGATGGTATATCATATATAAAGAATAATTATCATGTTATGTTTATTATTTACATGAATTACATATCATTATTATACCCATCCAAATAATAATATATTGAATAACAATTACACCACGACGTGGAGACTGTAGGCCGTACATACACACGTATGGCGACATGTCATTCAAAAGATGGATATAATACTGAATATGGATGTAACATATTTATAATAATATAAATGTATATTTAATATACTGGAGTTATTATTTTATAATTTAATAATAAAGAAATAATAAGTGGAAGAAGAAAGGATGTTGAAAGAGGGTGGTGAAAACATTACCTCTTCTTCGGGTTATTCTTTTTGATTTGATCAAAAGGGATCCATAGGTTCGCCTTCTGACTAAAGGAAGACCTCTAAGACAAAGTTAGGGAAGTTGAGAGAATATTTGGGTAGCGGTTGGCCGATCCAAAAGGATTTTATGGTGTGAATTTGTGAGAAGGTGGGGTGCACTTTTATAAGAGGGGTGAGGGGAACCTTAGGAAAAGATCGAAATATTATTTTATAATAAATTCATATTCGGTTTCTAATGGCTCCAAAGTGTATTATTTAATGGTTAAGGTGGGTAAAGTTCTAAAACCACTCAAACAATAGGTTTTAGACAGATTTGGGTCACTATATTAACTTTACCCTTTTGATTTAACTCTTTGTTAAATAGTTTGATATTTACCATGTCTCTTTGTAATTTTATATAATATGGTTAATAAACTTACTATAAACAATCCAGAGACCCCCAAGTGGTCCATTAATGATACACCTATTGTTATATAAGTCCTTTGGCCGAACCTTAGATTTTTAGGAATAGAATATCAATTAATAATATAATATTTGTTTTAAAACTCATTTATGTCAATTTTGACATTATTCAATAATTGATTTTTGATAAAGTCATACCAACTTTATTAATTAGAAAAAAATTCATTAAAGAAATAATAACATGTCATATTAATCAATAAAATTATATTATGGCATCAAAACTTTCAAATTATATTTATTTTAACATTTATAATACCAATTATTTGATTCTTTCATTAATAAGGAAAATACTGGATAATTATTGTGTCATATATAAATATAAATATTAAATGTCTAAAAATTATAAATAAAATACCATTATTTAGGAAATACTTTATCTTAATAATTAATACTTATAGTCTAAAATATAGCATATATAACCCTATGTAAAAATTGTTTTTCCAAAAGATATATGCTTGTGTCATTTTTGTAATTACTTTAACCTAATTAATATAAAGTATCATTATCATTTACAAGTGGCTTCATGGGGTCCCAAAATAGACCAAAAGATTCCCATGGTCATACATGTATCAACCAGTAGTGTTATTACATGTTTTAGGGTAATTTAATATTTTTATAATATTAATTTGTTACCCTTAGTTACCGGATTTACCCTTTAACCATGATAAATAAAATATTTACCAGAGTAATTATTCAAAATATATAAAAATAAGAGTTACCTATTTAAAAAATTTGGACATCCTGATTCAAAATATGGAATAATTTTTTACAAATTCAATACATAAAAGTGGCAGAAATTAATTTAAACTTAATTCCTGCAGTCAAAACACAAAGCGTGTTTTTAAGAAATAATAACTATAAAAAGATTGACACTTGTTTATGTCCGGTTTAAATGTGAAATTATTTCCAATGACCAAAATTGTATTAAATGGAAAAAATATATTCTAAATATACTTTAAAACCACTCAAATTCATAATTTATCACTATTAATTATTTCGATTAAAAAATTTGTTTTTAATTAAAATTTAGTAATTTTCACTATTCATCAAAAATTGAAAGTTTTCAGAAAAATACAAAAATTTAACCCAAGGCTAATTTGAATATTCCAAATCCAAAAATGACGTCCATTTTGAAAGATAAAATTTGTAATATTTTAAAAAGTGGGTATTACTATTCATAATGGCTAGTTTGATTGGTTGTGGTGTGTTAGAACTTGAAGTTGCGTACAACACACACTACTGTATTATTCAAAGAGATGCATACAATGGAAGCTTGGGGTCTTAAATTATCCCCTACTTCAATAAGTTGCGTCCTCGCAATTTTTTAAAATTGGGCTTGGAAATATAATGGAAGGTCCCACATCGAAAAAAGAGTCAATAAAACTATCACCTTAAAAGAATGAAAGAGAAGTACAAAGGTCACCCAAGATAACCTATACTAGGATTCCATGTAGAAAGACATGGATATGGATGATAAAATAAGAGTCAAGTTCTGATGGAGAGGGATAGAAAACATGATCAGTAGAAAGTTAACAACAAAAAAACTACAAACTTGTGATGGGACAAACAGTCATTAGTCTCCCAGTAGGAAAAGTAAAGAGACATCATTTTTTTTGTTTTAGGTTACATAACATAAATATGAGGAATTAATTTATGAGATTGACTAAGAAAATAAAGAGATATACTTACTTTTTAAGTAGAGTCTCATTATTTAATAAATTTCAACCACTAACTCATTTTTTTAAACGATGAGTATTCAAGAAGACTTGGTCACACTGGAAGAGCTAGAATAAACTTTTATAGAATCACATAATCTAAGAAGGATAAACAGTATATTTAACTTTTATTTATATATTAATAAAAACCAAAATGGTTAGTATAAGTTCTGATGATCCCCCAAAAGGATATTCCATTAGAGAAAGAAACAGTAATCTTAATTTCTAAAATTAAACCAACAATACTCCAAAGATAAATAAATACCATTCAATAAAAAATTGTTCTTAAAATCCTTCAATATAATCCAAACTAATATTTAAACCCAAAACTTAGAAGAATTTGGTTATGTAGTCTTCCATGCTAAATTGTATCTTTAAATGGCATCAACTACTCTTAAAGTCACATACTTAAAAGTAATTAACATAATCACATATTATTTATTATAGGTTAATCATTTCCATAAATAACCCAAATCACTATAAATGCACAATAAAAAAATAGATAAAAATCCACCATTACCCCTAAAATTATATCCCATAGTATTCTATTTTCATTGGTCATATAGTGTTCCCAACAAAGCGAACATCTTCCAAAATAACATTTATCACTTAATCACCAAATCATTTTCCTATACTAAGGGTATTTATTTGTTAAGACATAAGATCACAAATCAACTTATTATTGATAAATAAAACCAGTTAACTAAAAATAATTATTCACACTAACAAGGTACTTCACGTAGTCCAGTAGTAGATGATAAACCCCAATCGCACTTTGGTTGTGGGTTCGATTCCCACAGCTTTGTCCGACACGATGGGTTGTCACACAGTCTACGTGTTGTCATTCTTCAAAAACTGTATTATATAACATTACCAAAATGAGATAAATTCCTAAAAATAACCATAACATAATTTAACCACAAATGTTATCTCATACCTTGAATTTTCATCGCAAAATATAATAAGTTGTAATTGCCTCAAGACCAATGATCATATAAAACCAAATCGTTATTTATAACTATACCCCAAGAGAAAAGATAAGTAATCCTCAAATATCATTCTCACATTGAAAACTACAGGGTTACAAATAAAAGATAAAATTATTCCAAAGTAATCTCATCAACAAGGAGCACTAATACTTTTAAACATTTATCCAACCATTTATTTCCACATAGCTTCTTCTTTTCCCATGAAAATATCCTATAGAATAGGGCATTCACTCAGGTAATGGAAAGGTCCTCTACATTTACGGAAAATGACTGTAAATGGATTCTTGGGACCATTTTTATCTTCTTCTATAGTACTATTCATTTTTCATCACAAATTCTTCACTTTATGTCCTTCTTTACCGCACTTAAAGCATTTTTTTGTTCCATTGAGACACATTCCTGGGTGTCTCCTTCCACATTTCCTGTATAATGGAAATTGCAGATTCTTCTCTCTATGGTCCCCACTACTGGAGCTCTTATCATTCATCACATTTCTCTTCTTTGTCGAGTCCAGGAGTTGGTCAATATATATGTTGTTGATAATATTTTTGGAAAACTGATTTGGCATGAACACGATATCTTTTACTCCTATCAACATTACATTTTGTTGCTCATTTCCAAAAAATTCCCACCTTGTACATCATTCTCAAAGTTACTATGAATTCCTTGGAATCCAGCCATTGACTGAATCCAGAAAGCACGGTGTGAGTAACGGTGTGATTCCTTTATAATTAAATAAAATGTAAATTATCTTAGGCATACCCCCTGGGAGTGTCGTAACCAAGAGTGCAGCAAGGCTCGTTGTCATGCACCAGTTCCCATTCGAGTCTTGCTCAAAGCGGTGTTTTCGGGTTTTACCCCTAGGTACATATGTGCCAGAGCCGGCTCTATCTGCTCGTATCCAGACAAGGATGTATTTCTCAAAAAACTCACAAAATATCTACAGTAACAAAATTCAAGGAAGTTCTTCTACACTAATCCTCAAAGTCCATGATAGGTCTATGTGCTCTAATCAGAGTTTATCTAAATCTAGATTCCATGGTTTGTACTAAACTTCCTTTGATAACAACTGTAACGCTCCGACCCTAGTTACCCAGTATTAGTGCATTATTACGTATCATTGGCATGATCACAATGATCAAGTCTTGAAAGACCGATTAGTTTAGTATCCTTGGAAACACTAGATACATTCATAAGTTTTACATTACATCATAAAGTAAAAAAAACATCTTGTCTTCATATACCCTCATAATATCCCTGTAGGTAATTCATAAAATACTTCTTCACATCTTGGGAAAATAAAACATTGAAAGGGGTGAGCTCAAATTCTCAGTAAGGATAACAATATAGCGGAAACTTTCATAAATAAACCTCAACATTTAAGGCAATGTATAACTGAAACACAAGTCTTTTAAACTTGAACTTCATCATAATATGGAAAAGATAAAATGAAATAATTCTATTTATTTATTCACATCGATATTCTAATAGTCTAATAATAACATGAAATATCAATAACCAATTTCATAATAAGGGAATGCATAATTCCAGACTATCATAACCACCTAGTCAAGGCCTTGTGCCAAGACTAAAAACAATTTTTTGTCAAGGCCTTATGCCAAGACACAAATTTGTCTCATGAGACCTACCGATGCATCATGGAGCTATAGCAGGCTGCACCCATCACTTTCTAAGTCCAATGCATTCCTCATATGAAAAGGTTGAAACATAATATGAACATTCGTATTAAAACTATCATATAAAATGTCAATATTTTTACGAAAAACCATGAATTGTATAAAAATAGCAAATCCACAGTAAAAAATAACTCATTAAATACAATATGGAAGATTTTATTATAATAGATCAACCTCAATAGAGAATAATTAAAGATATTAACATAGATGAAAATAATCATCAAAACTATTTGAGAGAAATATCCCCCTTTTTCTTGAAAACATTAAAAAGTATCACTATTTATCAAGAATCTGTTTAAAATAGATATTTGAATCAATGTGTCCCATACCTCATTGAAAATTTTAATAAGAATTTTAATTTTAAAACATTAAAGTCCATATGAATAAATCCTTAAAACCATTTTTAAAACATGGAAATTAATGAGAAAGATTTAGAATAACAAGTCTTTAAAACATTTTAAAATGATATTTTAGTTAGAGTTTCTAACCAAAAGAGAGATAGTTGAATAAAGATAATTGAGGTAATAAAAACTTTGTAATATCATGAGAATAAAATTATTCATGATATAATGTGTCAAAGTACATTATATACACCATATAAAAGTGATTTGGTCTATAACAACAAAGGAGTCTCAATGGAATGTAAATTGAGATGAAATATCTTACAAAGACCGTATCCTTAGGTTAAAGATAAATCAACGACATAATTACGTGTGAAAAATATAAATACACTCAATATGATTGGATATTATGTGTAAATCAATCAGAGGACATTCACACATATTCTTGTAAAAACAACACCAATGAATTCGATATTTAACTCAATAAATAGAGATTGAGTTAAAATTACTCTTATCAAGTTCATATCGATGACTTGAGAATCTATAAATAGAGTGATTATGTGTATCAAAATTATATCCATAGAAAGGGGAGTGGAAATTATGACATAAGAAAATGAATAGTGATTCCACACATAATCTTGGAGTAAAATAATAAATGAAGTATGCGTAAAGCCGAATGAGTGGAAATTGAAATTTAAAATTCCCTTATCGATTTGGTAACTTACGAAACATACACCCATGAACTAAGGATCAAAATAATATGATGTAAATATCATTAAATTAAATTATATCACACAATGAATACAATCATGGTCAGTACACATACCACATGAAAAAAATAAGTGGTGAAGAATTGAATTCTTACGAAATTAAAAGTGAGATAAGAAACCCCGTACATTGTAATTTTTCCTTGGTAGAGGGTTGGTTAACTTCTTGTATAATGGTGAAATAATTTTTATTTAATTATAAAGGAATCATATACATTAATTTGATATCATATATGATCTTTTAACATTGATTTGTTGATAATATCATAGTATTATCATCATTTCAGGTTTTAACAGATTCGTTTTCCTTTATATTATTTATTATGTGAGCCATATTTACTATGGATGGGAAGTATATTATTCATATCCAGAATGAAATCATGTCTCTAATAGTTATTTTTAATCATCAAATGAAATTGAGTCTTGATTGGATATGATAGGGAATGAATCTCATTGCGTTCGTGGAGACGGTAATCCGTACATACGCATGAGCGACAATATCATTCTTTTGATATTGAAATAATATATAATTAGATGGTATATCATATATAAAGAATAATTATCATGTTATATTTATTTTTTACATGAATTACACATCATTATTATATCCATCAAAAAAATAATATATTGAATTACAATTACACCACGACCTGGAGACGGTAGGCCGTACGTATGCACGTATGGTAACATGTAATTAAAAATATGGATAGATGAATGAATATGGTTGTAAAATATTTATAATAACATAAATTATGTTTAAGATACTGAATTTATTATTTTATAATGGAAATAACAATGATATAAGAAGTGGAAGAAGAAAGGAACTTGAAAGAGGATGGTGAAAACATTACCTCTTCTTCGGGTTCTTCCTTTGGATTTGATAAAAAGGGCTCCTTAGGTTGGATTTCTGACTAAAGGAATGCCTCTAGGATGAAGTGTGGAATTTTTAGGGAATATTTGGGTAGGGGTTTGCCGAGAGAAAAGGATTTGATGGTCTGAATTAGTGATAAGGTGGAGTGCCCTTTTATATGAGGGGTGAGGGGCACCTTAGGAAAATCTAGAAATATTATTTTATAATAATTTTATATTCAGTTTCTAATGGCTCCAAAGTGTATTATATAAAGGTTACGGTGGGGATAGGTTGAAAACCACTTAACTAATAGGTTTTAGACAGGTTTGGATCACTATATTAATTTTATCTTTTGGATTTAACTCTTAGTTAAATAGTTTGACTTTACCATGTCTCTTTGTATTTTTATATTATATGGTTAATAAACTTAATATAAACAATCAAGTGGCCCCCAAGTGGTCCATTAATGATAAACCAATCATTATATAAGTCCTTTGGCCGAAACATATATTTTTAGGAATAGAATATCAATTAATAATATAATATTTGTTTTAAAACTCATTTTTGTCAATTTTGACACTATTCAATAATTGATTTTTGTTAAAGTCATAACAACTTTATTAATTCGAAAAAATTCATTTAAGAAATAAAAAAATTTCATATTAACCAATAAAATTTGTTGATGGAATCAAAGCTTTCAAATTATATTTATTTTAAAATTTATAATACCAACTATTTTTTTCTGTCATTAATAAAGAAAATACTTAATCATTATTGTATCACAAATAAATTTAATAATTAAATGTCTTAAAATTATAAATAAAATACAATTATTTAGGAAATATTTATATCTTTCTAATAAATATTTATAGTCAAAAATATAACATACATAACCCTATGTAAAAATTGTTTTTCTAAAAGATATATGCTTATGTCATTTTTGTATTTACTTTAACTTAATTAATATAAAGTGTCATAATCACTTACAAGTGGCTCCATGGGGTCCCAAAATCGATCCAAAGATTCACATGGTCGGAAATGTATCCAACCACAGTGTTAGGACATGTTTTAGGGTAATTTAATATTTTTATAATATTATTTTGTTACCCTTAGTTACCGGATTTACCCTTTAACCATTGTAAATAAAATATTTACCGAAATAATTATTCAAAATGTCTAAAAATTAGAGTTACCAATTTACACAATTTGTACATCCTAATTCAAAATATGGAATCCATTTTTCGAAATTCAAAAGACATAAGTGGCAGAAATTAATTTAAAATTAATTCCCGTTGTCAAAACAAAAAAGCATGTTTTTAAGAAACAATAACTATCAAAAGATTGACACTTGTTTATGTCCGGTTTAAATGTGAAATTATGTCCAATGACCAAAATTTTATTAAATGGTAAAAGTATATTCTAAATATACTTTAAAACCCCTCAAATTCATAATTTATCACTATTAAGTATTTCTATTAAAAAAGTTGTTTTTAATTAAAATTTAGTAATTTTCACTATTCATCAAAAATTGAATGTTTTTAGAAAAATACCAAAACTTCACCCTAGGATAATTTGAATATTCAGAATCCTAAAATGAATTCAATTTTGAAATATAAAATTTATAAAATTTCAAAAAGTGGTTATTACAATTCATAACGGCTAGTTTGATTGGTTGTGGTGTGTTAGAACTCGAAGTTGCGTACAACACATGCTACTATATTATTCAAAGAGAAGCATACCGTGGAAGCTTTGGGTGTTACATAAATATTATTCCATCATAAAAAAATCCATACATAAAAAAGAGAAATGATGGAATCCGTGGTGCGTATTCCCAATAAAGAATAAGTAACATCATATAATGATATATTAGATGGAAAATTATTTTTAAAAATCAATTTAAATATTTCTTGAGGAAAATATCCTTTCCACTATGAAATAATATATATTTTAAATGTTACACAATTATAATGGGAAACATTTGTGATATCCTAGACCAGACTAGCACTTAACCCGTTCCCCAGAACTATCCATGGAGTATATCCCTATATTACTGAGGCTTTTGTCTAGAAGTTGGGTGTATAAGAAGTACAATGGGGATACTATACCCCCATATCAGAGTAGGATAACAGATACCACAAATAATAAACAGCAGCAAAAGCATAATACAATTGACAGATGAAGTAAACAACATAATAATAATAATCAATTTAAAAACCAAGATGTAGAAGGAATAAATAACGAAATATTATGACCAGAATCCTCATAGGAAGTTCATGATAATAATATGAATTCATTGAATGGTAGTACAATATATAACTGAATACAAGGAACATTCCCACTAAACAAAAATTTCAAAATAATAAAAATCCAACAGCTTCTCCATAGCATCTTGAATGTATAGACGATCCTCTTCCCCAAGGCTCCAACTAAGTAGTAAGAATAGAAAACTTCAAGAGTTGTGATTTCCCCAATCCAAACCTATAGGAAAAAAATCTTCTTAGGTGCTAAAGGTAACTCAAGTAGGGTGTGAGATAAATCTTCGTAGTCCAGAAACAATGGTGTTTATGTGTAAACTAAGTTAGTTCTCGTATCTATTTAGTGACTAGTTATAAGCATGAGAGTGAAACATTGAAAAATAAATAATTAACATCGTGCTTAGGTTCCAAAAGGATACCCGACAGGTCTACCTGCTTTAGCTCAGGGATGGTATGTCTGATCACGTAACCATATATATATATATATATACACACACACACATATATATTTATTACTAGGTTAGACTGGGATGTTATGCACATGAACCCAACATCAGACTACGAGCTAATAAGATTTAGTCACAGGGTTAGTAAGACTGAATTGATGTATGGGGAGCTTGGGCCTCCATTCCAGGCCAAGGCCCTTACCCTTATCCATTGTATATATTACTAGAATAGGGTAAAATATCTCCCACCCATACCAGTTTATATAGATCATTGACATAGTGATGGAATGGCCATTTATAACATGTAACATAAGGAAAAACCATCTTATGCATTCCAAATCATGCATTAAAAAGTCATGGTCACATTTTCCATTAAGACATTATCCAAAGCTTCACAATCATGTCACTAACCATATTCCATTTCCCCTTCAAAACATTTTAATTTACATTAATAATTTATTAAAACATAGGCACAAATCATGGGTTAAACCATCCTATATAATTCAATACCATAGAGTTCATTTCAAGGAAAACAAGCATCATGTGTGCAGAACAAGAACTCAAGAAAAATAATTCCACTACTAGAAAAGGGGGCATTGAAGCCCCCTAGAATCGGGCGACCGCCATTGGCGGTCGCTATAGATATATAAAAGCGACCGCCAATGGCGGTCGCTAGCCCTTGATAAAAAAAACACGAGCCCTTTTGTGCCCCCCTCGCGCCCCCCTCTTGATCGAACCCTGCTCCCCCCCCCGTCGCCGCCCCCCCCCCCGACGCCGCCCTCCCCCCCCGCCTCCCGGCCTCCCCCGCCGCCCGTCCTCCCCCGCCGCCGGCATCCCCCCCCCTCCCCCGCCCCCCCTGACGCCGCCCTCCCCCCGCCTCCCGGCCCCCCCGCTGCCCGGCCTCCCCCGCCGCCCGGCCTCCCCCGCTCCCCCCTCCCCCCGTCGCCCCCCCATCGCCGCCCCCGACGCCGCCCTCCCCCCCCGCCTCCCGCCTCCCCCGCCACCCGGCCTCCCCCGCCTCCCGGCCTCCCCCGCCGCACGCCCTCCGCCCTCCGGCCTCCGCCATCCGCCCTACGCCCTCTGCCCTCCGGCCTCCAGCCTCCGCCCCTCATCCCTCCCCCCCCACCCCGTACGGCTCCGGCACCCCGGACAGCCCCCCCCCCGCACACTGGACCGCTCCCCGCACCCCAGATGCCCCCCCGCACCCCAAACAGCCCCCCCGACCCCGGACAACCCCCCCCCCTCGCTGCCATCCCCCGTCCCCTCACCGCCTCCTCTCTTCCAGCTCCCCGCCGCCGCCGCCACCCGTCCCCTCCCTTGCTGCACCGCCTTTGGCTCCGGCTCCCCTTCGCTGCCTCCTCTCTCTCGCTGCACCGCCTTCGGCTTCCCCTCGCTTTCAGGTTTGTAGCTAAATCACGTAAAATGGGCTTTTAGTTACATTATTATTTTATCAATGGTTTGTAAACAAATGATTAATATTTATTTTAAATATAGTTGATTTGAAAAATGTAAATGTAATAAGTATTGTGTAAATGTTTGTTATACAGATATAATTATGGATAAGAGTTGGATTGATCTTCCAAGTCGAACATCTAGAGAATATTTCAATGGAATTATGTAGTTTATTGACTTCACAAGAGGATTTGAAAGTGACTATATTAGTTGTCCATGTAGAAAATGTGCTAACAGATATCAATTCACACGAGATACTGTGAGGGAGCACCTTTTCTTTAATGGATTTCCTGAAAAATTATAAGAGTTGGGCTTGTCATGGAGAAGAATATGTTCGTTGTCAAAATACAGATGCAGCTCAGATGGATTTTGATGCAAGGATGACTAATCCAATGCATGAAATGCTTACTGAAATGGTACGTGGGTTTAATCCTGAAGGCCTTGACATCCAGAATCTTGAGACCGGTGAGATAAATCTTCTCTCTGGTGCAGATCGTGATTCGAGGAGGTTTTATGAAGCACTTGATGATGCGAAAATAGAATTATATCCTGGATGTACTTCTTACAATAAACTGTCGTTTATCGTGGAGTTGTTGCATTTGAAGACTTTGAATAATTGGTCAGACACATCATTTGACATGCTTTTGGTTTTATTGAAAAAAGTTCTTCCTATCAACGCTAAGATTCCTAAATTGTATTACTATGCTCGTAATTGACAGAGAACTTAGGTTTTACATATGAGACCATAGATGCATGTGCAAACAACTGTATGTTGTTTAGAAAAGAAACTGCCCATTTGATATTTGTACGGTTTGTGGTGCTTCCAGGTGGAAAGAGAACATGGGAAATAATACTCATCAAAGTCAGATTACGATACAGGGGAAACCGATTGCCGTAAAGAAAATGCGTTACTTTCCCCTTAAACTGAGGTTGAAAAGATATTTTTATGTCATCTAAAGTTTCTAATTTAATGAGATGACATGCAGAAAGAGTTCATGAAAGTGATATGTTAACCCACCCGGCAGACTCTCATGCATGGAAGGATTTTGATAAGAGACATCCTGACTTTGCTAAAGATGTTCGTAATTTCCAATTGGGATTGGCAGCAGATGGTTTCAATCCATTCAATTCTGTCATTGGTGCAACTCATAGCACATGGCCCGTGGTGTTGGTTCCATATAATCTTCCTCTGTGGATTGTATGAAGCAACAATTTATATTAATTTCCACTCTTATTGATGGAACCTAAAAGTCTGGGGGATAAGATTGATGTTTACCTTCAGCCATTGATTGATGAGTTGAATGAATTTTGGGGCGATGGTGTGATGACTTATGACTGCGAAACGAATGAAATGTTCAAACTGCATGCTGCTTTATTGTGGACAATCAATGACTTCCCAGTCTATGCAAATTTAACTGGCTAGAGTACGAAAGGGGAATTTGCTTTCCATTGTTGCAATAAAAGTAAAAAATCTGTATGGCTTAAACATTCAAAAAATGGGCATAGATGGGTCTCATGCGTTTTGTCCCTCCTCAGCACAGATTCAGAAAGGACAGAGTGGCATTTGATGGTTCTAGAGAGTTCAGCCAGCACCAAAGATCATGGCAGGAGTCGAAATTTTATCGCAGATTGAGGAAGAAAACATCCGCACGGTATATGAAATTCAGGATTTGGTGGCTCCTCCAGTACGTAATATTCGTGCTGCGGGTAGGCAGCGCATTCACAATTGGAAAAAGAAAAGTATTTTTTATAGTCTTCCGTATTGGAAAACTAACATGTTGAGGCATAATTTGGATGTCATGCACATTGAAAAAAATGTTTGTGATAACATATTGTGGACCATTTTGGTGTCAGTGAAAATCAAAGGACCATGTTAATGCACGCCGTGATTTGGAAGAAATGGTTTAAGGAAACAGTTTCATTTACAATTAGCTGAGGGAAACAAGGCATATATTCCTGCTGCACAGTATACGATGACTACAGAGGATAAAGAGACATTATTTACATTTTGAAGATGGTCAAGGTGCCTGATGGTTATTCTTCTAATATTTCAAAGTGTGTGAATCTGACGAGCAAGACATTGCAAGGGTTGAAAAGTCATGACAGTC